>CAJNDV010012925.1:34456-44491 GCA_905221635.1 Symbiodinium sp. CCMP2456
ACATATGTGTGTGTGTATACCTACACCGACATTGACCTACATACATACAAACATGCAAACATTCAAACATACATACATGCATGCATACATACATACATACATACAGACAGACAGACAGACAGACACATACATGCATGCATGCATGCATGCATGCATGCATGCATGCATGCACGCATGCATGCATGCATACATACAGACAGACACATACATGCATGCATGCATACATGCGTACATACATACATACACAGACACACACACACATACGTACATACATACATACATACATACATACATACATACATACATACATAAAAACTGGGTTCGGAATACTCAGCAAACACCAGTCGCAAAGCTCTGTTCAGCCCTTCGTTCGCCCCCAGAAAAGCTGACATCGTGAGGATTGCGTGGCAAAGTGCGAGGAAGTGTACAAAGACTAGGAGTGAGAGGCTAGCGTGGCCCTGCATGTTCGTAACTTTAGGATTCGCTGCTTCGAGAATTGCCTCGGGGGTGCTGGGCCTTTTTGCTTTTGGTTTCATGGGTTCATCTGTGGGGAGGGATGTAATATAGGGACCTTGATTATTTAGAATAGGTTTTGGGGGTATAGTCTACTATACTTATAAGAAGGAACCCCCCAAAACCCTATTCTAATTTTTAAGGCCCCTACATTAGGGGATCAGCCTTTTACGGGCCCGGCGGATAATTTAATTCGTGGTGGGAATTACCCAGAGGCTCCAGTGTGGTTCCTTTTTGTGAGTACCTTATAGGGTTCTAAAGATGAACCACAAAAAGGAGCTACAATGGAGGTTTTGGGTAGAACGGGAGACGTCCGTGACCCGAACCTTTGAAAGAAGAAAGCTGGATCACAAAGATGAAACTCCGATGCCAGGTGCAGTGGGCGAAGTCATCACAGTGGCTGTATATGACCTCTTTAAGTATAATCATGCATGCAAATTCCTAAGCCCTTAAATCTAACAGCTTTTTCGGACATCCACATCCACGGGGTTCCACCCAGAGAGCTTTCAGGGATGCAGCTATGCTCCGAAAAACCGCCAGCTCGTTCAGGACATCGGGCGCTCATTAAGCTCAAGCTGAAGACCCCAAGTGAATATAGGGGCCTTAATAATTACCTACACTATTTTTTTTTTGGGGGGGGTCCTTATTATAATTATGGTATAATATACCCCAAAAACCCTAGGCCCCTACTTTAGGGTATACGGCTTTAGGCCAGAGACCCAAACCTGAACTCCGAACCCTCAAGACCTCAAACCTAGACGGTACTCTCCTGAGGTATTTTTATCCAATATGGGTAGTTCTCTAAGGTAGGGTCCCTTTTCAGGTCCCGAATATAGTACGGCACCCTTTTTTCGCAAGGACCCTAAAAGGGACCCTGATTTAGAGAACTACCCATATAGCCCAAAAAGCTTCAAGCCCTAAGCCCATTCAGCCTGAACCCGCACCCCCCGAGCCGCAGACGAAAATCCTTGGCCACGAAGCCGCGCTTCGAATCTCGAAGCCCGTGCGAAGCAGGAAAACAACATTCGGGCTTGATGCATGAGGCCTAAACCCTAAAACCCTAAAACCCTAAAACCCCAAACCCTAAACCCTAAAACCCTAAACCCTAAAACCCTAAAACCCTAAACCCTAAGCCCTAAAACCATAAACCCTAAAACCCCAAACCCCAAAACCCTAAAACCCTAAAACCCTAACACCCTCAACCCTAAAACCCCAAACCCTAAAACCCTAAACCCTAAAGCCCTAAAACCCTAAAACCCTAAACCCTCAGGGGAGCAGGGCTCCAAGCTCTTTGGAGCTTAGCAAAAGGGCGCAGATGTCATGAATCTCACTCTGAAGCTTCGCTTCGGGTTTAGGGGACCCTAATATAGTACCCTAAATGGTAGGATCCTTATAACCCCTTATTTTCGGAAACCGCCAGATGCTAGGCGACGCTTCGGGGTTGAGAACTTTAGGGCACTTTAGGGCTGGCTATGGGATAACACAAGTTGGGTAGTTCTCTAAATTCGGGTCCCCAATATACGACGGCACCCTAGAAAAAATACGGCCCGAACGGGGACACTAATTTCGAAAAATACCCAGTAGAGGGCAGATGCAAAACAAATGATCCGGCGAGGCTTCGAATGACCAGGGTCTACAGTCTTTCGGGGTGTTGGGATTTACGGTCTACGGCTTCCGGTTTTTGGTGACTCCTGGTCGTAGCTGAGAAAGTACGCACACTGCAGGAGCAGTTCTTCGGTTTTGAACTCTAGAGAGCAACCCTAAACTCTAAAACCCTAAGGCCCTAAACCCGAAACCCCAAAGCCCTAAACCCTAAACCCTAAAACCCTAAAACCTTAAACACGAAACCCCAAACCCCCAAAGCCCTGAAACCTAAACCCTAAAGCCCTAAAGCCGAAACCCTAAACCCGAACCTTGCACCCTGAGCCCTGGTCCGTGGAACCTGCCCGGGGCTCCAAGAGTTCACAAGCGCCCCCACCTGTCCCCATAGGCTCCCTTGTGGTTCCTTTCCCCTAAACCCTAAACCCTAAACCCTAAACCCTAAACCCTAAAGATCCCTACTGTTCATGTGGTTCCTTTTTGGGAGTACCATTATAGGAATCTAAATATGAACCACAAAAAAGGAACTACAATGGAGCCTATGGGCACACTGCAAACGCAACCCTATCGACTTTGGGCCTCATCGTCGGTAGTTTGCACATGCCCGGAGCCTTATCTTAAGGCTTCACTTGGAGGTTCATGGGTAGTTCTAAGTAGGGTTATAAGTCCCCTAATATGGGTTATAAGTATAGTTACCCTACTTATAACCCCACATATAACTACCCATGAACCTCCAAGCAGGGACTGCAGGCTCTAAGGGTTCATAGACTCTTCTGACTGGCCTTACCCAAATTTGAACCAGCATCTCAGAGAGTTTCAAAGGAAGCACTGGCCGGCCTTCTTCTCCAGAGACTGTATGGCTCCCTAAACCTAAACGCTAAACCCGGAGCTCTATAACGATTAAGGGTTTAGGGTTTACCCCTAGGCCCTCAAAGCCCAGACCTCGTTTCTTCCCCACTACTCACTTCAATGCGAAGACGACAACCAGAATGAAACAGACCCGGCGCCCAAAACCCTAAACCTCCAGTCCTCCACTGAACCGAACACAGGATTGAGGGTCAAGGTTTAGGATTGAGCGCTGAGGGATTGGGGTTTCGGGTTTCAGATGGCTTAAAGTTTTTAGTTTGAATAAGGGTCCTTTTGGGGGGTCCTTTTTATAAGGGTGCCGTACTATAATGGGGGACCTAAACAGGGATCTTCATTTAGAGAACTACCCATATCAGGTTCCGGTTCAGACGCTCTTTGCTCCTGCCTCTTTAATCCAAAACGTCGCTGCCTATGTCACTCCAGCTGCAGGTAGCTCAGCTGGGCAGGAGCTGCCAAGCAGTCCGAATACCCCCAAATCCTAAAGAGTGCAAAGTCTGTCATGTGTACTTAATGTTGAACCCTAAAGACATTTCTCGGTTTCCGTTTAACGGTACCTCCGCAAGTCGTTGTAGAACAAGTCCCGAGTGTGAACCCCAAACCCAAGTGCCAAACCCTAAACCCTAAACCCTAAACCTTAAACCCTAAGCCGAAGTGGAACCCTAGCTCCCACCATGGCGTTTACCTGCAGCTTCTGCTCCTTTACGGGCCGACGGGGGCTCTGTGAGAAGGAAGGCTCTCACCACGCCCCGTACTGCCCGAGCCTGGTTTGAACATCCTTACCCTATTTGGGGTTTAGGGTGTAGGGGTTTAGGGTTTAGGGTTTAGGGGTTTAGGGTTTAGGGTTAGGGTTTGGGGGTTTAGGGTTTAGGGGTTTAGGGTTTAGGTTTAGGGTTTAGGGACATAATATACCGTAGCTAGACCCTCCAATAGTGGGTTACTGGGTTACATACTCTACCTAGCTGGACCCTCCTTCTACCCTCGATGAGGCCCTAAATACGATTAGTTTGGGACCATCTACCTATAAACCCTAAACCCTAAACCCTAACCCCTAAACCCTAAACCCTAAGCCCTAAGCCCTAAACCCTAAACCCTAAATCCTAAACCCAAAACCCTAACCGTAGGGCTTTTCATTATTGAAGAGATGGCCTTGGCTGAGGGATTCGGACTTGGGTTCTGGCTTTGGCCCCTTTTTCCTTTTTTGGTTTTTGGTTCAGGGTTTAGCGTTTAGGGTTTAGGGTTTAGGGTTTTAGGTTCGGTGTTTGGGTTTGTGCTTTGAGCTCCGGGCTTCGGCTTTCGTTGCGGGGTCAGGTCTGGCAAGGTTATGGTTTTGGGTGTTTGGGGTTCACCCTTTTTGGCGAACACCAAGGATGCTCCGATAGTGCCATGGGGCTCTGATCTTATCATACCTTGCGCTATAGGGGTTTACAGACCCGCTAAGAGAATGCTATTCCTATTCGAATCCCCCTATGTTCCCGCGATAGCCCTACTACTCGGAGGTGGGCTAAGGTGCAGCCGGAGTCGCCGCTGCTGGGACTTCTCAGTTTCGGCCCAGCGCCGATCAGCATCAATATTGAGGACCGTGGACTTGGGTGGGGCAAGCTGGTTGCAGGCGGTGGGTATGGCCAGATATGGACAGGACCTATAGTCTCCATTGTAGTTCCTTTTTGGGGTTACCTTATAGGATCCTAATTATAAAAATGGTTAAACCAAGAAAAGGAACTACAATGGAGACTATAGGGATACTCTGGCATACGAGCCGATGACATGACGGACGATGAGACGGTGCCGTCGAGGTTGTGGTTGGCTGCTTACTGCTTGCAGGGTTCGCGTGAGTTGCGGATGAGAACCCTGTTACCGAACAGTTTACAGGACCCTTTAAGGAACCCTTTTAAGGGACCCTTTGCTACACGAACCTTTGAGGAGCCCTTTACCTAAGGAGCCGTTTGCAGGAGCCTTTTCCAATAACCTTTTGAAAGGAACCTTTTAATGAAGCCGGGCTCTCGGACGACCCTAAACTATGGGAATTATGGTATATCTCATATGATTAGTAATGCAGGATTTACATCATCAGCCGTAGTTTAAGCTTGGGGCTTAGCGGCATGGCCCGCGAAGCTGAGGACTCAAACCGGGGCATCAACAACCTGAGCCCTTGACCCCGAGCCCCTAAACTCTGAACAGGGGGTTCGGGTATAGGGCTTAATTCTAAAACTTATAGCCCGAATCCTAGGTGTTTTGTTGTCTTTTTTTGGGGGGGGTTGGGTTTAGGGTTTATCTCCAAGCCGAACACCCCGAAGCCCGACGACTGAAATCCCTGAAGCACTAAACTCTAAACCGACAACCTGAGTTTCGGGTTTAGGGTTTAGGGGTTTTTGGGATTAGGGTTTAGGGCCCTACACCAACCCTTCCAGCAACAACCTGGTGGGTATAGGGTCTTGGAGCCAAGGAGATTTCTCGGAAGCTGCAAGTTTTGCGGCTGCGTCGGAAACTTCGACTGATCCCTGGTGGCACTTCTCTCAGTTTCATCCTCTGGGGCTATTTCTGGGTTCGGGGTCGAGGGCCTAGGACCTGACCTTACGGTTTGTGGGTTAGGGTTTTGAAGTTTTGGGTTTTGGGTTTTTATGGATGTAAAGTTTAGGGTTTGGGGTTTTTATGGTTTTAAAGTTTAGGGTTTTGGGTTTTTATGGTTTCAAAGTTTAGGGTTTGGGCTTTGGGGTCCAGGGTATGTGAGGTTCAGGATTCGGGGCGTTTGTATTCGGGATCTCTTGGCTCGAGATTTGGGATTTTGACGTCGTCTGGGCCCGAAGATACATGGGTCGTTTTCTTAATTAGGGTCCCTTTAGGGTCCTTTTATAAGGGTGCCGTACCTTTGTTGGGGACCTAGAAAGGGACCCGACTTTAGAGAACTACCCACATGAAGCCCGACGCACTACAACGTCCGGCTCCTCAATCGCTAAAGCTGCTAAAGCACCTGCACCACTACATGCCCTAGCACCCTAAACACTGAACCTCAATAGAACCCATATAGACATATAACACCCATCCTCAACCCTCAAAGAAGAATTTAATCGACCCTTTATAGGACCTTTATAGACCCCCGAAACCTAAACCCTAAATCGTGAAGCCCCTTGAGAATCTCACAAAGAGAACCTTCCAAGAACCCTTCCCTGGACCGTGCAGAACTTACCTCAGGATTATGGCTTCTTCTGTATGCTGTTACAGTTCGTTTCTTTGTTTAAGAGGCCTACAGAACCTACTTGTCAGGGTCATGGCTATGATTGTCTATGGGTCGTACAGTCATGAACATACGGTAGGCTTCGTGTCCACGTACAGGGAAGAGCGTGGCGGTGTCGGTTAAAGGTTTAGGTTTAAGGGTGTAGGGTTTAGGGACGAAAAGGCAAGGCCATACTAAAAAACACAGAGTACTGAGACTGCGGCACTAATATTCCACGGCAACGCTTTTGCAAGCTACAGCAGCAGTCATGGTCTTCATTTCGAGGTTTCTATCTACGACCCGAACCTGTAGGGACCCTAAAGAATTGCTCCTTAAGCCCCGAATCTCATAGAACCCCTCTCAGGTATCACCCAGGAGCATGGCCTTCATAGAAGTTCTTGCCCTCGCTTTATCGGAGTCCCGGATGCATTGGCGTGGGTTGAAGGTTTCGGGTCTACCCATCGGCTCCATTGTAGTTCGATTTTGTGGTTCAGATTAGAATCCTCCCAAAAAGGAACTGCAGTGGAGGTCATGGGTAATTTGTAGGCCTATACCGTTTTACCAGCCTGTGCTGTCGTCCTGTCTCAGGATGGATCGCTGAAAGCACATTGGTTGCTTTGCTCCTGTATGGCGTTTGTGTGCGTATGTATACAGGTACATGTACATGGGTATATGGTTATGCATTCCAACATGTCCGTGATCCACCTAGGCAACTTGCACGTATGTCCTTAACTTGTGTGTGCGTTTCCTTGCTTTTTTTGGAACGTATGCCATCGACGACAGTGGTAGTTTCCGAGACGTTCGCCGACACCGTTGCAGATGTCCATCTCGCACTCAGGTCAATGCAAACTGTGTGGCGTTACAGGGCCCCGCGATCATGTAGCAGTCTCAAGCATCTCGGCATCGATTGGCTTGGAGTTTAGTGTTTAAGTTTGTATGTGATGGCTTCGCCTTGATGACTCGGAGTGGTTTGTATAAATGGGTCGCAGGCTCGGGTATAATTTCAGACACAGTTTTGATGTGCCACAACTGAAAGCTCATTGATTTGAATTTCATGGGCGGTGGTGGTGCCCATGTTGATGGTGGTGAGGATGGAGGTAGTGATGATAATGATGGTGATGATGATAGTGCGGTGGTGGTACTGATGATGATAGTGGTGATTGCTCTGAAAACATTACTGGCCACGGTGGTAGTGCTGGCGACCGCGATGGTGCACAGTGTCAAACTTCTTGAGCCTGCAACCCAACTCCTTCAGCATCAACCCTACAACCTAAACCCTAAACCGTGGAAACCTTCATATCTGGGTCAAACTCGAGTTTTATCAGGTCCCAGTATTCAGCCCTTTGGGCAGGATTGATTGGAGTTCAAAATTGAACAGACACCCGCAACTACAGTATACGATAAGTTATTATAACATATGATGGTATGTTGTTGCACTACACTTTACTCGCTATACAATACTACGATACTATACTATACCACACTATACTATACTATACTATGCTATCCTATAATATACATCACTATTCTAGACTATACTATACTGCACTATACTATACTATACTATCCTGTACTATACATCACTATTCTAGACTATAGTATACTGTACCAAACTATACTCTACTCTAACAGAAACCCTCTACTCGGAGCTCTGAATCCGAACCAACCGACTAAAGAGACGGCGCTCCCAGGTGCCTACCACAAGCCTTTCTGCGAGCGTTTTTCGGAGAGGCTGGAGCTGCAGTGTTTAGGCGTTTAGGGTTTAGGGGTTTAGGTGGTTTAGGGTTTAGGGTTTTACAGGGTTTAGGGTTGAGCGTTTAAGGGTTCAGGGTTGAGGGGTTTAGGGTTTAATAAGCGCGTCTTGCTGTTTAGAGCAAGGTTTGGAGGTAAGTTAAAGCACATTGGCAGAATGACTCTAATTGAGGAGTACATTTGGCCTGAAATATGCCTTGATAATTAGCACAAGGTTTTGGACTGTGTTCTATATGGTTGTACAGCTCACAGGCACTACTGTGGAGTTGCTATTCATTATTTCTTCGTGCGCAAATTCGCAAGGGGGTTGTTTGAGTTCTCACAAGAGCGTTCTGCACCATCTGGGTTTATTTGTGTTGGGATCATGAGACGCAGTAAGGGTTTTATTTTAGGTTTCTTATGTGACGGTCTTACAAGGGCTTGTTTGAGTTTAGGATCACGGGACTTAGTACGTCGGTGATATCTGGTGAATGTAAGTATCTTGATTGGGATAATCTCAAATATGAACCTGACCTAACCTTATAGGAGTCCTTGTGGTAACCTTAAGAGAACCCTAACCCTAAACCCTTATTATGGAAGTGTATGACGGGAGTGTATATAACCCTGCTTCGAAGCTACTGAAGCGTCAGGGTGTAGGGTTTGGGACCCTAAACCCTAAACCCTAAACCTAAACCTAGGGTTGAAAGGTTGGGGGCTTGTGTTTTGTAGCGGGTCGGATCATCCGATCTTGGGGTTCAGGATTGAGGATCAAAGAGTGCAGCAAAATCGTGTATCATCTTAGGTAGCTAAAGCATTCCTAAACTACCGGAATTCTCGTTTTAGTGGAGCAGGGTTTAGGTATCTGGGTTCATCCCTGTCACCGAAGCCTTGGAGCACATGCCTGCAGATGATCAAGACTTTTGATTTCAGGACTTTGCATGGAGGATTCGTTGAAGGAGTTTCTGACCCTAAACCCTAAACCCTAAACCCTAAACCCCACCCCAGTCGATTTGATTAAGCCGCGCAGGTGCCACCACTGCGGCGCCGAAGAAGGGCACGTGCCCGGAGGCCATCACCAGGCTCGGAGGGGTCTTGTTGCGGTGGATGCTTTCGTCTTGTGGTGCCCTGCCCTAAACCCGAACTGCCACGACCCCTCAACTGCAAGGAATCTTAAAGCCTTACACTAGCACTTCTCGTAAACCCTACTTCTAGTAACCTCTGTAAGTGCCAGGATCCATAGACTACCACATTGAAGTTGCATAATTAATCGTATATATATATATATATATATGTATTATACATATACACACACACATATATATATATATATATATAGATAAACCCTGAACCCTAGGATATGGACCCTCTTGGAAGGCTACCTGCCCTCGCTTCCGGGGCCGATGCCAGTTCTGCGACTTGGTCGGGCCAGGCTGGCCCCTTGGACCAAACAAAAGGGGTTTGGGTTTAGGGTTTAGGGTTTAGGGTTTAGGGTTTAGGGTTTAGGGTTTAGGGTTTAGGGTTTGGGTTTGGGTTTGGGTTTAGGGCTTAGAGTTTAGGGTTTAGGGTTTAGGGTCTTCTAAGCCGTCGGGTTAGGGTTTTGAGAGCTTAGGGCTCTTAGTCTCTGCTGCTTTTTCAACAACGAGGTTAGGGTTTGGGGTTTGGGGAAATTGGGGGTTCAGGCTACTTGTTGATGTTCCCTTCGTGGTGACATTTCAGCTATCCCGGAGGTTTTAGGGTTTAGGGTTGGCTATCCCTGACAATCCGAGGTACGTGGTGACTGCCGGCCCTCAGCACCAAGAGGACCCGCTGTCAGTTAGGATTCGAAGCTGCTAGTTCAAAGTTCATACAGTGATTTACGTGGGTAGTTCTCTAGATTAGGGTCCCTAGTATCGTTCCCAAAACAGTATGGCGCCCTTACAAAAGAAATGGGGTTTAGGGTTTAGTACATGAGGTTGAGGGGATTGATCATACCATTTCCTGTTTGTCCCCAGCCTGTTTTGTTTCTATAACATCCAGTACCCCAGAAGCTCCGTCTAGTCTCGACTCGGGACATGCCCGATTTTTCTACCCTAAGCCCTAAACCCTAAACCCCAAGCCCTCAGCCCTAAGCCCTA
>CAJNDV010012925.1:44591-47091 GCA_905221635.1 Symbiodinium sp. CCMP2456
CCAAGCCCTCAGCCCTAAGCCCTAAACCCCAAGCCCTAAACCCTAAACCCTAAACCCCAAGCCCTAAACCCTAAACCCTAAGCCCACGCAAGGCTGAAGCCCGGCTCAGCCTCGAGCTGAGCCAGAAAGTCCGAGGACCCCACAACTCGAAGCCCAGAGTCTCTGAAGCCCTAACCCGAGAGCCCCTGAAGCCTTATACAGTACGTACATATATATATATATATATATGTATATATATATATATGTATGTATGTATGTATGTATGTATGTATGTATGTATGTATGTATGTATGTACATTTACAGAACTAAAATTTACAAAAGAATTTAAAATTCATGTGTATATATATATATATATCTCCCGAAACCTTATAAACCGAATACACTAGAGGTCTAAATACCTCTACCCTAGAAGCATTAGCACCTAGTACCTGCATCTGCGTTCCACGTTCCCAGTCTCTTCCCCTCCCGAACAGGAGGCGGAGGCAGGACTCGTGGATGCTACATAGAGAGGTCGAAATCCTAAGATGCATCCCAAGGCTTATCCTACTCATGCAAGCTCAGAGTGCTGAGGTCTCAGAGGTCTCAGCGTTTAGGGTTACGCGATTTGGTCACAAATTGCCAGAATCCGCACTGAGTTGGCTAGGGAATAACCCCCCACCCCCCCCAAACCTACGCCACTGCCATAAGGCCCCTATATACAGCCCCTAGGGAACTGCATCCTAAAACTACCTGCCTTGCAGGATTGCCCGCGTCGCTGGCAAACTTTCGAGTAATTTGGCTGTCATGCGTGGGTGAAAAAGACTCTTGGGATTCAGGGCTTGGGCTCAAGAATGTAGGAGCCTTAATAATTAGAATAGGGTTTGGGTTTAGGGTTTCGGTTTAGGGTTTCGGTTAGAGGAGCCTTCATAATTTTCTATACTATTTTGGGGGCTCCTTATTCTAATGATTATAATATACTGGGCCCCAAAACCTTGTTCTAAGTATTAAGGCCCCTCCAGCAGGCCTTTAGCCTTGCTTTATAGGGTTGGAAGAAGGCTTGTAAAAGCTGACAAGGGCTTTGTTTGCTTTTTGGTTTACATGTGCTTGGAGGAATTTGGACAAAGGCTTTGCAAGACGTTTAAAGGGCTGTGGGGTACAACCCTAAACCCTAAGCCCTAAACCCGGCTTTAGAAACTGTAGAATTTTAGGGCTGTCGAGATGCCCAAAGGGCCAATATACCCAAATGGTGTATACTTTGGCCCCAAAATACCTAAATAGGGGAGGACTACTTTAAGGCCAAAGTATACAAGCATATAGTATACTATTTTGGTACATGGTCTTTTTGGGGAGGTTTGGTTTTGGGGCTCGGGTTGAAGCTTTTTGTGGTTTCAGCTGAAGGATATCATCCCAAAGCTCTGAACCCTAAGCCCGAAGCCCCGCATCCTTCCGAAACCCTCAAGCGTTCGACTTCAGGGTTTAGGATTTAGGGTTTAGGGTTCAATTAGGGTTTAGGGTTTAGGGTTTAATAAGGAATTAGGGTTAAGGGTTTAGGGTTTAATTAAGGTTTAGGGTTTAGGGTTTAGGGACAGCTGAGGCCCCTACTCCAGCCCAAAGTTGCTGACGGCCACCCAAGACGAAATCTTCCTCGGCGACGGCAGCCAAAGCGTCTTCCGGCAAAGCCTGGTTAGGGATTCTAAGGGCTTTGGATCTACGGTTTGGGGTTTAGGGTTTAGGGCATAGGGTTAGAGGTCATAGGTGAATGACTCACGCAAGTTGTGGCCCAAGTCCTCTACGGAGCGCAGCGCCCCGAACCTGTAGCTAGCTTCTGTTCTGTCCGTGGTATACCTACCGAGCCCTACTTTCCTATGGCGCAGCGCCGTCCCGCGGTTTACACCGTACCTGCACGGACTCGACTAGATTACTGGGATTCGTTGTCGGACTTCGAGGGAATGCATCAAGAAACTGTGCGTCGGGCGCAACATGCATGTTGCCGCATCTGCCTCCGTTTGTATGCTTCTGTCGGATGTGGTTGCGAATTCAGGTCTTCTTTATAGATTTTTGCCATTCAACGCTCAGCCGCTTGCTCGATTGCCGGTGGTGGCAGTTGTCGTCGACGTAGCTGGTGGTAGTAGTCGTCGTCGTCGTAGTAGCAGTAGTAGTAGTAGTAGTAGTAGTAGTAGTAGTAGCAGTAGTAATAGTAGTAGTAGTAGTAGCAGCAGCAGTAGTAGTAGTAGTAGTAGTCGAAGACCAAGTCGTCAGATTTGTAGCCGAGGTGCTGTGCCTGCGCTACAGAGAAGCCGCTCCGCCAGCCTTCTAGATTCCTGGTGAGCCGGCCTGTAGTGCTTTGGGGCTTCAGGCTTGCAGGGTTCCCGGCTCTTTGGGTTTAGGGTTTGCAGTTACAGACTTCTGGATTCTCGTTGCGAGGAGGCGAAGTGTGTATTTATATCTGTATATACATATACGCACACATACACACACACACACACACAATCTATATCTCAATCTACCTATCTTTCGATC
>CAJNDV010012925.1:49591-76351 GCA_905221635.1 Symbiodinium sp. CCMP2456
ACGGCCCCGAAAGTTGATGCTGTCCATAGTTGTTTAGGGTTTAGGGTTTAGGGTTTAGGGTTTATGTTGTTGTTGCTTCCATCTTCCATTTAGTCTGACTCGAAGGGTTGTTGTTTCGCGCCATCTTTGCCCCTCACGGCCGACGCCGACACTTCTGCGCCGGAATGCAACGCGCCTTGGCCACAACAACGAAGCCCCCGGTCTCGAACCGCTCCGTGTGAAGCTGTGACCGCTTTTAGGATTTTAGGGTTTAGGGTTTAGGGTTGAGGGTTAAGTTGTGACCGCTTTTAGGGTTTTCGGGTTTAGGGTTATATGTACCATGAATGTGAACCTTATAGGGCTTCGAGTTCCGGGTTATGGATATGGCTAGTCTAGTTCGAACACTGTTTGCTGAAACATCAGACTTCTTGTTGTGATTGTGAACTCATGCGCCCACGCACAGTGCCCCAACTGCTATGACTGCTATGACTGTGGATTCGTGTCAAAGTTGCTCAGACTAGGTGCTTCCGCCAGGCTTTCTTGAGTTCAGCAGGGATGCAGAAGGCTCTTCGTTGCGGGGAATGCTGTAGAGAGCTTTACCTTTGCGCTGGAGGCTTCAATGCATCAGTACTCCGCTCAAAGAAGGCACTTTGATTGTTGGGGTCGGCCTTTCGTAAATATGAGGGTTTCGTAAGGTGATACACGTGAGGCTTTGGGGTTAGAGTTCTCACCCCGAAACCCTGAAAACCCCAAACCCCCAAACCCTAAACCCTAAACCCCCAAACCCCAAACCCCCTAAACCATAACCCCCCAGACTCCCCCAGCCTTTCCAAAACCTACCCAGGCCAGCAGGATGTCGCCAAAACCCATGCAGCGGGCATGCGGCTCTGACAGCAAGCTGAAGAAGACCCAGCTGAGGAGGCTTAAGGTGTATGTAGAGTTTAGGGGTTATACCATGCTATACCCTGTGACTGTGAGGAGGCTTAAGGTGTAGAGTTTGGGGCTATACCCTAGAATAAAGGGTCATAACCGACTATCGAGTCGGCTTTGAGGGTTGCAGGCAATGCCCAAGCCCTCGCTTAGCCTGTGGTTTACGGGTCAGGGCCGGTCTCTACACCCTAATTACACCCTCCTTGCCAACTATGCGTGTGTGCACGGATGGAAAGCTGGCTTGGCTTGGCTTGGACTGGACTGGAAAGGAATGCAATGCCATGGATGGATGGATGGATGGATGGATGGATGGATGGATGGATGGATGGATGGATGGATGGATGGATGGATGGATGGATGCATGGATGGAAAGCTGGCTTGGCTTGGCTTGGCTTGGCTTGGACTGGACTGGACTGGAAAGGAATGCAATGCCATGGATGGATGGATGCATGGATGGATGGATGGATGGATGGATGGATGGATGGATGGATGGATGGATGGACAGTAATGGGCGCTTGTGGTTGTAGTTGCGTACATGTAAGCCTATACACGTGCACCTCTAAGGCAGAAGTCGTGGCCATGCATGCGTACCAAACATCCAGCTCCTAGAGTCCGGGGTAGGGGCCCTATATCGGGTTCCTTTGAGTTAAATCCTCAGTTTCGAACTCGTAGACCTGCAATCCTGCAGTTTAAACCCCAAGCCAAGAGCTCCCAAAGCCTTCAGACCCTCAGCTCTAAATCAAATATAGGGGCCTTACTAATTAGAAAAGGGTTTTGGGGCCCATTATATATTATAACTATAATGCGGACCGCCCAAAATAGTTTTGGTAATTCTTTAGGCTTTTATCCTCATTATAGTTATAGTATAATGAGGCCCAAAACCCTGATCTAGTCATTAAGGCCCCTAAACAAGTACTTTCATGGATGCTAATTATACGTATCTATATGGCGATAGGTTTACAACTCAAGGTGCTTTATTCTTCGTCCCGTGATCCTCCCAGTACAAGCCTTCAATCCCGCACCCGCCAAGACCCCACGCCGCAAACCCAAGGAGATTGCAATTGCGAGTGTACCCACAGGCTCCATTGTAGTTCCTTTGTGGGAGTACCTTACAGGATTCTAAATATGAACCACAAAAAGCCCTAAACCCTAAACCCTAAACCCTAAACCCTCACAGTGGAGCCTCTGGGTAGCTTGATCGGGTTTAGGCTTCACTGAGGCTCGGATTGGGTTTTCTCGGGGCCGAAATAATTACCGATACTATTTTGGGGGCTCCTAAGTATAACTATAGCACAATGTACCCCAAAGCCCTATTCTAATTACTAAGGCCCCTGCATTAGGGTTCAGGGTCTCGGGTTTACAGTTTAGGGCCTTGATTCATCAGTTGTTGCAGGGCTCCTACAGCTGATAGACAAATCCTGCATCATCTTTGGCAAGGGATGATCCACAGCATGGAAGAGACCATCTCGTAGGGTTTAGGGTTTAGGGAGACCATCTCACGAAACATACCTTAGCTCCTGTAGGTTGACATACTTCAGGTAATGCAGGATTCCTTCACCGTGAACCCTAAACAAACCCTAAAACCACAAAGCCCTGCACTCCAAACCCCGCAACCCCTAAACCCTACCTGTAGTCTCCATTTGGGTTTTTTTTAGGGGATACCCAAAAAAATCCTTAATACATAATTGGTTAAACCAAAAAAAGGAACAACAATGGAGACAAAAGGTAAACCCCTAACCCGGAGCCGATTTTGTCCACCAGAAGTATCCCAGGTCAAGCCTCAGGCCTGCCGAGTGAAAGGATGGTTGTGGAGGGGTTTTCAGGGTACCCTACTCATCAGGGTTTAGGGTTTGGGGTTTAGGGGGGTTTTCAGGATGCCCCACTCATCAGGATCAAGGGCCTGGGGTGCAAACTCGACACCCGGGTGTTGGGTGTGGGGTCGTAGAGTTTGGGTTTTTTAGATCACGGAAGGCGCATTTTGGTTAGGTGGCATCTCGCTGGCATAAGCAGTTTTTGGTGTTGGTACCATGTTGGATTTGCGGCTTCGGGAGGGTGCTGCGTCTTCACCTACTGGGACTGCAGGGTAGGGGTTACATAGTCAGCATTGCACCCACCGTGTTGCAAGGAAACCCCGGACCCCTAAACCCCTAAACCCCTAAACCCTAAACCCCTAAACTTACGTCTTGGGCGTCGGAAGTTTGAAACCTCACGATCTGAGTACCTTCTGTGCATGGTTTAGGCTTGGGGGCTTCACTGTACGTGGAGGATCAGGGGACTGAGTATGTTAAGGTTATAACTGTACTTTAGTTATTTGTTGGTGTGATCAGTAGTTGCAATACAGCTACCCCCACCTTACTTCCAACGCCAGGAAATTAGTGATTACTAAATCCCATCGCCCTCCCAGTAGGGCTTCGGGAACAGGCGTGCCTGTTTGGGGTCCTGCCTTGGGATTTAGGAAAAACTCAACCCCAAATCTTGAGCAACTGTTTTCCCGAATCCCGAGGATCCATCTCCTAAACTCACAGCCCAAACCCCAAACCCTCAAATA
This sequence comes from Symbiodinium sp. CCMP2456, assembly GCA_905221635.1. Classification (NCBI taxonomy): domain Eukaryota; class Dinophyceae; order Suessiales; family Symbiodiniaceae; genus Symbiodinium; species Symbiodinium sp. CCMP2456. The sequence goes on from CAJNDV010012925.1 coordinate 53,049, forward strand.
TTTAGTGCTAGTATTCCTTTGTTGTCATCTCCATCTTCTACAATATTTGGGCCAAAACATAAATATACTTCAAAACCCTTGGAAGCCGAGACCCCCGCCATGGAAGGGAGACCAAACGTACCCTGGAAGTGCAGAAGGGCTTGAACACGCACGGACGGGTGCGGAATCTTGGTGCTCTTCCAATTTGCAATGGACTTGGGGTTCCATAGGGCCATAGGGTTTGGGGCTTAGTTAGGGTTTTATAAGGATTTTTCCAGGGTTACCAGAGCCTTGTGCAGTGTACAAGGGTTTTGTTTAGCAAGAAGGGTCTTATGGGGTTTCGTGTCGGCTTTGCTTTGGGGCTTCTGGGGCTTTATAATACCAAACTAGAGGCCATACCGCTGGGACACGGAGAAAGGAGCTATGATGCTCTTGTTCCCACCGTTCTGGGCTTTGGGGCATGCGGGATACCGATGTTCCATGTGCTTGCTTCGATTTCATATTTACCCATGGGCTCCATTGTAGATCCTTTTTGGGAGTACCTTATAGGCTTCCAAATATGGGGGTTTCCAAGAATAGGGGACCCTAATGTAGCACCCTAAATAGTAGGATCCTTATTATAAGGACCCCAAAATAAGGTACCCCTAATTTTCGGAAACTCCCATATGAACCACAAAAAGGAACTACAATGGAGCCCATGGGTACAGTGGCGCATCACAAGGAATCCAATTCCTACTACTTTAGTGCCTTTAGGGTTTAGGGTTGAGGGCCAGAGCCCTAAATTCCTGGGGTTTGGGTTTGGGGTTTACTGTCAGACCTAGGGATCCTCGATCCATCTCCATCCTACATCCTACCCTAATCCCTAATACCTACACTGCGAATCCTAAAGCCTGCAACTCTAAACACACTCTTCTATCCAAGATCCTCATTCTCAAAACCCGAGCCCTAAACAGCCTGAAGCCTAAGCCCACATCATCTATCCCGGGTTGCACCGCCAAGGTCAGCAACGACAGTTTCGAGGCCAGAGTGACTGCGACGTTTCACATGCTCAGCCAATGCCACAGCACCTAGTTCTTCAACCCTGAATCCAGACTGGGCTCTATTTCCTATTATCCTAAACTGGCCTAGAGCACTGTGGTTTGTCGATAGTCCACACGAAAGAGGGTTCAAAAGGAATCAGCATTTGCGCTGGCCCGACTCACCTCTTTCAGAGAGTTTTGGTCTAAAAGTTTCGAGCGGAGGGCTCCCCGGGTTGAAAATGTGAGGTTTAGGGTGTAGGGTTTAGGCTTTAGGGTTCAGGGTGTAGGGTTTAGGGTGTAGGGTTTAGGGTTTAGGGTGTGGGGGGTTTCGGGTCGTTGAGGGATGGGTTGGGGGTGTTTTGGCGTAGAGTAGGGGGCCTGTGGCTCCGCTTCGATTTGTGATCGTTGGTGTCCGAGTGTGTCATGCAGATAGGCTCGTATATATATATATATATATTGGTTTATTTATTTATTTATTTATTTGTTTGTTTATTTATTTATCATTAATTTAATAAGATTATGATTATTATTACTACTACTAGTACTAGTTCGACACTAGGCTCTTTATCCCACCTGATGTTGACACCCCAGGCCCCCTACTTGTCTGCATACGCGGAACCCTAAACACCAAACTCTAAACTCTGAACCCGACATCCGTGGCTGTCGAACAGTCTACGCCGGGATCGCAGTGCTCAGTGGTTTCGCATGCGAAGCTATCATTCGTCATGTTGTGGCTAGCGAAATCCCTGATTTGTGGGTTGAAACGTGCTCATCTCTTTGAACCTTCATCCCTACATCCCCGATTCCATAATCCCAAAGGGTCCTATGCACTGATGTACGTAGTAGAATGTAGGGCTGCTATTTTCGGAATTACTATCATGACTTAGGGAAGTATCCCCACATAACAGTACATGGGACCCTTTCAGAAATCCCAAGTCCTGAATCCTTAGCCGCGTCAGACCTGGAGATCTGTTGCGGACCATCCACCGCACTCCCTGCTGAGCACACGCCGGGGCCTTCTGCACTCTCGAGCTTTCGGGGGTTTGGCCCCAGTCCTGTTTCCGAAAAATAGGGGACCCTGATATAGTACCTTAAATAGTAGGATTCCTATTATAAGGACCCCAGAAGAGGGTACCCCTTATTTTCGGAAACTCCCATAACTTCAGGGTTGACTCAGGGTTTAGGGTTTAGGGTCGGGAGACTTTGCCTTAACCCAACTTGCCAGCAGCTCACCCATATCTCTTAAGCAGGGCATTGCTGCGCAGTCATACTGGCAATTCAATGCCGACACAGTCAATGCCAACAGCAGGACAAAGGTAGGCTCAGCCCTGAAACATGCGAATCAAAGCTGAGGAAGCTGGAGGCCTCATAGCACAACTTCCCAAAACGAAGGCGACTGCATGTCTCAATTCTAAATCCCTGGAACCCAAAAAGTCGGCATCGAACCCTAACGTCTACCTCCTAAACCCCCGGAGCCCAAAATCCTAAAGTTTATATAAACCCTAAAACCCCCCTCAAACAAGACAAAAGACTGAACCTTAAACCCTAAACTCAAACAACTGTTGAACCCTCTCGAACCCCGGAGCCCGAAATTCTAAATCCAATAAGCCAAACTCAGGCAAGACAAAAGACTGAACCGTAAACCCAAACAACTGTTGAACCCTAAACCCTAAACCCTAAACTCAAACAACTGCTGAACCCCTTGAACCCCAAGGTGATCGCATGTTTCAGTGGGGTCTCCAGCGGAGCCACGGTCTCCGCCACTCGCAGGTAGCCGAGGCGACTGGGGGAGCTACCTTTTAAGGAGCGTTTAGGGCTTTAGGGGTTTAGGGTTTAGAGTTTAGGGTTTAGGGTTTAGGGTCTAGGGTTTTGGTTTAGGGTTTAGGGTTTAGGGGTTTAGGAGGTCAGTGTTTAGAGGTTTAGGGTTTAGGGCTAGGGTTTGGTGTTGTTCAGGGTTTAAGGCGGTTACGGTTTGGAGTTTGTACCTTTCCCTTGGTGTAACAGACCCGAGTTACGGGTCCAAGGGTACCAATAATTCGGTATTTTGCTTTGTATACCCATAGGCTCCATTGTGGTTCCTTTTTGGGAGTACCTTATAGGATTCTAAGTATGAACCACAAAAAGGAACTACAATGGAGCCTATGGGTAGGGCTTTTAGGAGTTGCGGTTTAGGCTTTAAAGCTCATCGTGTGGGGTCTTTAGTAGAATTTGTGTTCTTGTTTCGGTTTGGCGGTGGTTTAGGAACTGGGGTAGAAGGTTTAGGAACTTGGGTATAATATTGAAGCTGGGGCAAGAGCTGGCAGGCTTTAACTGCCGTGTAAAGGGCGTAAAGACCATAATAGTTTTAGAGGTCTCCTTCTTAGTATGATAATATACCTCAAAACCCATTCTAATTATCAGGGCCCCGAAAGACTCTAAGTGGGGCAACTTTTGCTTTAGGGTTTTGGTGCGGGCTTTTGCCCTTCGCGTCAAGCAATTAGCAATCGGCGAGGTCAGTCCAAGCACGGGGCCCTCGGCGTTTTTCAGCCAGAAGTGGAACTTGAGACAGCAGTTGTACAGCCCACTCTCAACCCTTACATGCCTAAAGACCAAAGCCCCATGGAGACCTTACGTGATACATAGCAAGCCCTTACCAAGCCTGTAAAACCCCTGAACCCTAAACCCTATAAACCCTAAACCCTAAACCCATAATGCACATACACAGCAGCCCACGAAGCCCGTCTTGCGAGGCCAAGCATTTCCCTTCCTACATGCAGCGAACGCTCTCGGTGCCTCCGCCGGCTTTAGGTTTCGGTGACAAGTGCCACTATGGGTTTAAAGGGGTTGAGGAATTATAAGGGCTACCTTAAGCGATCATAGCCTAGTTTCGGTACGGCTTTCACGAGGCCCCCGCCAGAAAGGAGGTTCAAGGCAGGGTTCAGCGCCAGGGTCGAGGGTTTTGGATGTTCTTCAGGTATCTTGTCTTTGCGGTGGCTACATGTGCCCTTGATTACAAGGGCTCGGGGAGTCAGAGATTCGGGGGAGGTTTGTGGCTTTCAGCCGGAAGACAACCGGGGCCGCTGAGATCGGCTGCAGCAAACCCGGGAAACTGCTTTCCCCAACCCTCCAGGTGCCTACTATATAGGGCCCTAGGGGCTTTAGTACCCTCTATAGTAGGTACCTGGAGGGTTGGGGTTTACTCAAGTGGTCACAGGGATCCGTAGTGGAGCTCAGGCCCTAAATCCTTTGGGGACGTTGGAGTCCTTGGCTCATGCTGCGTCACAGTGCGAAGTTTGTTGTCGTAGGGTAAGGGCTCCAGAGGCTGCGTCCGAGAGGTGTTGTTGGAAATAGTACGTGCTGGTAGTAATGTCCATTGTACATTAACTATATAGCATACTTTCCCATATCTTAAAGGGAGTACATTATAGCATATGTTTTCCATATCTTTAGGTGGCAGGGGGGAACTGTGCAATTCCAACAGCAGCAAGGACAGTGCAGAGACTCTTTTAGGGGTTTAGGGGTTTAGGGTTTAGGGGTTTAGGTTTAGGGGTTTTGGGTTTAGGTTTTCGTGGTTTAGGGGTTTTGGGTTGAGGGTTGAGGGTTAAGGGTTTAGGGTTTAGTGGTTTGTAGGGTTTACGGTTTAGGGTTAAGGGTTGTTGGATCCTGGCCTCCCGAAGACGCTGACCCCTCGGTAGCTCAAGGCAGACCGAGTCGGTTCGTAGATCCTTGGAGATCAGTATGACTTGCTTAGACACAATCTGCAAACAGTATGCAGAAGCACAAACACGTGCACCCGCCCAGACAGACAGACACAGAGATTCGCCCTAAACTGGCCTAAACTAGAAGCGCAAGGCCGTAAGCACCAAAATCCCAAAGTGTCGGCAAGTGCTCCAAGCCGGGCCACTGGATCCTGAAGCTGTCCCTTAACCCCAAATCACCTACCTGTTGCAGTAGAGCCTTCATCCTAAAGCTGATAGAGGATTTCTTTGGCTGTGTCATGATAGTAACATACAAGCCAGGCCCTCAAATCTACGCTGCAAGACTTCAAACCCACACAGAATGCTTTAGAAGAACCTTGATCTAGTCTCTAAAGCCCCTATGTTCCCACATTCCAGGAAAGCACTCTTAGAAGATGGCCGGAGGCCAGGAACTGAGATTCGGATTTCCATCTGTTTATGTAGGGTTCGTATTTGGAGTCCTGTTGGGGTTCCTGAAGGGGTTCTTAGAAATCCGGTGAAGGGGGTTTTGGGTTAGGGTCCAGGGCTAATGTTTGATCTGAGGTTACTCTTAAGTCTTAGGGTCTTGGTGTCTTGAGGTTGTTGTTTTTGTTGGTGTTGTTCACTTGGGGTTTCCGAAAATATGGGACCCTAATATAGTACCCTATAATAGTAGGATCCTTATTATAAGGAGCCCAAAATAAGGTACCCCTTATTTTCGGAAACTCTCACTTCGGGCAGGGTCGAGGCACGGTTTCGGAACTTTGTCGGCTCAGGGCTCGGAACTGTGGGGATGGGTTTTGCGTGATTGCATGGATTGATGGATGCATAGATGACTGTATTTATGCGCGCATGATCACCCCTTGGCGTTTAATCTTGAGTCCAGCGAATCTCAAAGCTTCCGTCCGTCTATGCAGATTCCAGTATTTCTGTGGAAGGCTTGAGAATCCTGTCGTTGTCAAACAGGCCGATGGCTTTGAGGCCTTTATATGAGCCTGGCAGAGACCGTAAGTGGACCCGTGAAGAGCCTTCATGAAGAGCAGCCCATGCCAGAGGACCTGATAGAAACCCAGAAGAGCCTGAAAGAACCTACAGCAGCCCGCAAGATCTCAATGAAGCCTGAGTAGTTCGTTACCTTGTAGGCACTTTAGTCCCTACATGTTGAAGCAAAACCAGCGCCACGCCTTCAAGCAATTTTGAAAATCATGCAAGCATACGTATTAAACTCTACAAACCCCTGGCCCTAACATGTAGACAACTCAACCCTACAAAGCTTTGCAACAGCCTTTTAATCCTAGCGAACTTTTTCCAGCAGAAGCCCCACAGGCCGTAAACGGAAACCCTAAACAAGACGAAACCCTATCAACCCCACTAAAGCAGCCTAAGCCCTAAACCTAAACCCTAAACCCTTAATCCTAAACCTTAACCCTTAACCCTAAACGCTCAACCCTTAACCCTAAACCCCACACCCTCAACCCTTAACCCTAAATCCCTAAATCCTAAACCCTCAACCCTAAATCCTAAATCCCTAAACCCCTAAACCCTCAATCCTTAAAACCGCCAGCAGAGCCGCCAAGGCGCCACCGTCCTCGACAGACCTGCGGCCACCAGAAGTCGTTGCCACAGGGGCGACTCGTCGCAGGGAAACTGCTTTGCGGGGGCTCTTCCTGGAGTCGCTTCGCGAACCTTGAGAGTTCGGGGTTTAGGGCTTTAGGGTTTTGGGGTTTCGGGTTTAGGGTTTAGATTTTAGGGGTTTAGAGTTTTCGGGTTTAGGGTTTTGGGGTTTAGGGGTTTAGGGGTCTAGGGTTTTAGGTTTAGGGTTTTGGGTTTTGGGGTTTAGGGTTTAGGGTTTTGGGGTTTAGGGGTTTAGGGGCTTTAGGTTTAGGGGTTTAGAGTTTTAGGGTTTAGGGGTTTGGAGTTTGAGGGTTTAGTGGCTTTAGGTGTAGAGGTTTAGAGTTTTAGGGTTTAGGGGTTTGGAGTTTGGGGGTTTAGGGGTTTTAGGTTTATAGGGGTTTAGAGTTTTCGGGTTTAGGGCTCCTAGCACGGTTTCATGAGGGCTTTGCAGTATAGACGGCTTGGAATGTTTTGGATGTTTCGGTTAAGTCCATCTATGGTTTCTATGGGGTTTCATGATGATACGGGTTTGAAGATCCTGACCTTCTAGGGCGTTTAACGGGGATTCATATATCGGGCTCATGAGTTAGTAGCCACAAGGCTTTCCAGATTGGCATTACGTGTTAGAGGGTTTGAGGGTCTATGATAGCCAAACCTGATTAATTGAATGAGGGTTCCATGCTATATGGGTGGTTGTCAAAATTAGGGTCCCTTTTGGGGTACCCTAAATAATAGGTGCCGTATTATAATAAGGAGACAAAAGGGGAACATAATTTTGACAACCACCCATATATTATTTCGCCTCTTCAGGTTCCATACGAGACTAGTTGATGATGCAGAGACTACCGAAAGTTTGTCACGGTTTAGGGTTCAGGGTTTAGGGGCTGTTTACATCAAGTTCAGAATCTCCGGAACGGAGCACTCGTAGACCCGACACAGGGATCGGGTTAGTAAGGCTTGCGGCTTGCAGAGTTAAATTTCAGATGTCAAATCCTCAACCCCGAACCCCTAAACCCTAATACTAAACCCCAAACCCGCTAAACCCTAAACCCCAAACCCCTAAACCTGTAAACCCTAAAACCCTAAACCCCCTAAACCCCCTAAGCACTAAACCCTTGTGTCTCAGCATCTAACATCAAGCTCTTCACCTCAGGACATCCGGCTGCGCTATGCGCTGCCACCCGCGGGCGTGAAGAGTGAGGCCGGGGAGGGGGAGAGGGGGGGTCTCCATTTTTCTCTTAGCCGGAGGCTATGGGTTTGGGGTTTAGGGTTTGGGGGTTTGAGTTTAGGGTTTAGGAGGCTAGTTTAGGGTTTGGGGTTTATGGCATGATATTTTGTACTTCGGCGTCTAAAGGTCTCCAAGTGATGCTTAGTTGATATCTAGAGGTGGGTGTGATTGGTGGTTTAGGTTGTACGTGTTGTTCGCTAGCTCACGTATAGGTCCTAAGCCACTAGAACGGAATCGCTTTACCGTGACCGTGACTCCTAGGATACTTCACGGGCTGTATCTCAGCTCCACGAATCTGCAGCTGAGCAAGCCTTAAACTCACAAACCCAATAGCCCGTAGACTTCAAAATGCAATAACAACACCTAACTGACTTAAACCCCCACAACCTGAACCCTAACATCCCAAACATGACCCTGCATCGCCCTTCGCCCAAAACAGCCGACTAGGTCGTGGACATGGAGAAGATCTGCAACTGGTCGGCTGTGAGGTCGGCAGTAGAGATTTGAAGGGTTTAGGATTGAGGCCGGTTTAGGGATGATGGCCTGACGGCAATGCCAGAGGTTCCAATTTCTTGTTTGAGTTTGAGATGTCGCGGCTATGGTGTCGAAACTCGTACGAATCTAGCAATGTCAGAAGTGCCGACAAGTATGTGCCTCCCTGTCTTTATCGACTGTGACGGCACCAAGTGCCCCCCCGAAGCCCGAACCTTCAAAAACCACCCGCAGGTACAACATTGTGGCAGAGCAGGCGACCCCCGTCCGCGAGTGGGATCGCACGGCCGGGGAGCCAGTCTTCGGGACTCTAAGAAATCTTACGTTGCATGCGTCATTCAGGGTCTAGGATACTGTGGCTCTCTACAGCCTCCTACACTTTATTTGGGCTTGGGGGAGCAGGGGCTGAAGATTGGGGTTCGTCCATCGAACCGACCACTGCAGCAGTGTAGGGTTGTGGGCCTTGAGGTGTTAAACGTGGAGCTGTTGAGTTTCCTATCGCTACTATCCAGTGAGCTGATCGTTCGACATCCCCCCTGGCGAGAGACAGTTAGTATGAATGGTGATAACGGTGATGAGTCTGTGTCGTGTGCTCATAAAACATGATGTTGATGACGACGGTCAGCCAGCTTATTACTAGTTAAGTTATCACTATCACTACTACCCCTACGGCTGCTACTCGTACGGTTGCTGTTGCAGGCAGTGTAACAAGTGTTAGGCAGGTTGTTTGTCATCGTCATTGTCATTGGCAGAGTGTTGTTGCTGCTGTTGCTGTTGTTGTCCCGTTTTCGCACCCTTATTTCTCAAGAGCCCCTATATGAGCCCTAAACCCCTTCCTTTTCAAGAGCCCCATTCAGCTCGCCGTCTTTGCTGAGGGCTTCATGGCGCTGGCTCACCGGGATCCGACGGCGCCCGGCGTGCGGGAATCTCAGGGGTCGGGGTTTAGGATTTTAGTGTTGAGGGTTCCGGGTTTAGGGCTCAGGGTTTAGGGTTCAGGGTTTAGGGTTGAGGGATTAGGGATAGGACCCAGGGTTTGGGGTTTAGTTCGTGTTTTGGGTTCAGGGACTTACACCAAGCTTTTGGGGCTTGGGTTTAGGGCAAGTTGAGGTCAGAAGTTAGGGTTTCGATTCAAGGTGCCATCTAAGAACTTACGAGCTTGGCAGCTGTAGCCATCGTTTTCTTGCTTTTGGTGTTTGCTCGTTTAGGCGTTAGGTAGGATTGTTATGTACATGGTTCAGGCATGTTTAGTTGGGACAGATGTCTCGGTTTTCAGGTATACGGGTCGGGCTTCAGTGCGTCTCATTTGAAGGGTTGTTTGTTGTTGGATCAGGAAGAATAGATGTAAAGGACTTCAAGCAGGGATAATTAGACAGGATTTCGCCTTAGCATCTTTAGACCCTTAGCGATCTAGGACAGGCAGACAATAACCACATAAGCGCTAAACCTTGTTCTGACAATCGAAAGCAATATCCCCCCCAAACCGCGACACCCTGCACGGATTGTAGTCCCAACATCAAGAATCTGAGAAGGGCTTCGGGCTTTAGTTTAGGATTTACGGTTTAGGTATGGGTTCGGTCTTTAGGGGTCGGTGCTTAGAGCAGTGTTCCCTGCAACTCAGGCTTCTGTGTTTTTTTCCCCTTGCGACCCTGAACCGGAAGCTTGGAGCCTAAAGCGACTGCTCTGAGGTGGCTGCCGAGAGCATCCGGCCGCTGATACATGCAAAGCATGCGCTCAGCACACCAAACATTGAAGTGGCTCAGCGACGTTTTAGGGCGTAAGGTTGGTTAGTCCAAGAAGCACCCCAAACGTCTTTCTGCAACATAGCAGTACCTTAAGAACCCCAAACCTACTTTTTTGTAGGGTCCCTATAAATCCCATATTAGGGTTTATAATAAGAACCTACAAAAAAAGTGGGTTTTGGGTTCTTAAGGTAGACTGCAAGTTTATGGCAGCCGAGGCAGACACCCTACAGTATCCTTGCCAGAACCACTCCCGGTAGAACACATCTGGGAGTTTCCGAAAATTAGGGTATCCTATTTGGGGGTCCTTATAACAAGGATCTTACTATTTAGGGTACTATATTAGGGTCCCCTATTTTCTGAAACCCCCATCTCTCAACCTCGGAACCCTCCCTCCCCCGATTTATAGCTACACAGCCCAAACTGTCTGAAGGGGGCGATAGACCGACGCCTTTAGGGGTTTAGGATGTAAGCTTACGAGCAACATGAGTAGTGACAGCAGCGGAGCCGTAAACCCTAAACGCTTGGCAACGCTGTAGCAACACGATGGCCGAATATGACGAAAAGTTAGCTACACTAGTTGGAGAAAGCGTTGGCTAATGGCCAGCAGCAATATCTGCAATGAATCCAAACCTGGGAAGACTGACTGTCAGGGCACACCGTGTAAAAACTAGAGTGACTAGCAAGCAAATCAATGAACACAACATCATAGCCGCCACCCCCAGAAACACGTGGCGATACCAGTGGCAGTGAGATGATCCAAGAGTAGTAGTCAGTACTGCTTGCAACGAGGTGGCACAATCGAGCTGCAAAAGACAGGTAATGGTAATGATGGCACTGTATCATCTGGGCGTTTCCGAAAATACGGGAACCTAATATAGTACCCTAAATAGTGGGATCCTTATTATAAGGTCCCCAAAATCAGGTACCCCTTAGTTTCGGAAATTTCCATCTATCGGTATTGACTCGAACCGTGCGGGATGAAGACCTAAGCACTTGCCTGAACACCCGCCCACCACAAAACACACGCCAGACCAGGCATCACGAGATCATGAGAAGGACCCTGGTAGGAAGTAGGAACCAGAAATTAGGGCATTAATAATTACCTATAGTATTTTGGGGTTTCCTTCTTATAATGATAGTATAATTTACCCCAAACCCAATTCTGATTATTAAGGCCCCTAGATTAGTGTTTGAGCCAACACCCCCCCCCCCCTCTTCCCGGAGTCCGCGTATGTTTGTGAGGAACCCGAAGGGTTCACCGAGAGCCGAGGGCATCGACCTTTGGTCAGGAAATCGAGACCTGGAGCTGTAGTCCAGAGTTTAGGGTTTAGGGTTTAGGGGAGACCCCCACCCCCTGCCGAAACCCTGAGTTAAAGAGCCCGGTTTAGGGTTTGCTGGTGTTTAGGGGTTTAGGGTCGGAAGCACAAGGCGAACTTTGTTGTGAGTGTCCTACCTTGTGGTACTTTACTTCACGTCACATTCCTGAATTTCATACTCCTTGTTGTGTTTCGTGGACATCGTTCAAACCTATTCCTGATTGTGCTTTCTCTGCGAGGGTGTAGACTCGACAGAATATCCTAAGGAATTCGCGTCTGGGACGACATGGTTCCAGTTCACGGTTTGGGGGTCAGGGATTGGGGTTCAGGGTCACGGCTTGTAGGGTTTTAAGTGAGCACGCCGGCATCAGCCAGAAAGTAGGGACAGAAATTGGGGCTAGGCTGAGCAAGGAGACCTTCGTCCAAAATCCCGTATGAGACAATATGGGGGTTTCCAAAAATAGGGGACCCTAATATAGTACCCTAAATAATAGGATCCTTAATATAAGGACCCCAAAATAAGGTCCCCTAATTTTCGGAAAGTCCCATATCAGACAGCAGTTGGTTTTACGTTTACGTCTTTGGTTCAAGGTACCAGTTATACAAGGCCAGGAGGCCACAATGTAGAGACCAAAGCGTGCTGCAGAGAATGCTTGGGCCAAGCCCACGCCAGTCTCACGCGAATTCCGACGTTTCCTGCGGAGTCATAAGAAAAGCACCTCTGACGTCTGGTTGCTGGTTGATGTGGGGCCTTAGACTTAGAGTTGCTTCAGTTCTAGGGCAGTAGGAAGCTGTGATGCTTCAGTCAGCTGGAGATTGTTCGGCCGTTTCGCTCCATCCTTTTATTCACAATGTTTTGGCTGTAGTGAATACATGTCGCGGGTCTAAATATTTACCAACACTAGTTTCGGGTCCCTTATACTACTAACAGTGTGTTCTACTTATTAAGGCTCCTCTGTTAGTTGGATCGAAGATGCATCTCCCAAAACGTCCCGGCTGTAGGGCTTGGGGTGGAGTAGGTAGAATTATTAGGGGTACCCCTTAAAGGGTACCCCTTCTGAACCCTACTTTTGGCTCTCTTAAAGGTCTTAAAGGGACCTTATTGAGAGGGTCTATATCCCCAGGGGTCCCCCTAATCCTAGCTCCCATGGAGGTGTCTTTCCTTCGGTTGATGGCGCGTTCTTCATGGCAGTGGCTCGTAGAGTCAGATCTCCGCTTTGCCGAGAACATCTTGACAGGTTCGTAATATAGAAGTCTAAAGAATTGCCAATATTTCTGCTAGGGTTCCTTACAGTATTATAAACCTTTACTATAAAGGACCCCAAAACCCTGTTCTAATTATCAAAGCCCCTACATTAGCCCGCGAACCTAAAGCTCTAAGGATCTGAACCTTAAGCTTCCCCCATTGTAGTTCCTCTTTGTGGTTCATATTTAGAATCCTATAAGGTACTCCCAAAAAGGAACTACAATGGAGCCCTTGGGTATCCACCGAATCTCTAAACCTCAGACTTCTAGACTGTGTCCCTGGGACTTGGACTTCCTGATTTGGGGTTTAGGGTCTAGGGTTTAGGGTTTAGGGTCTAGGGTTTAGGGTTGAGGGGCTTAGGGTTTAGGGTTGAGAGTTTAGGGTTTAGGGGTTTTGGGTTTGATTTAGGGTTTAGGGATGCAGTTGGACGTGTCGCTTTGCATCTGCTTTTCTGTCTCAAGCGTTGTTTAGGCTGCCTACATCAACTAGTTCATGCAGCGGGCTCGTTGTCAACCGCACAGCTCCCAAACCCTAAACCCTAAACCCTAGACCCTCAACTCCCTAAACCCAATGGTCATGACTGGCATGGATTGCCATGGCTGCATGTGCAATCCTATCCGGAAGCCCTAGAGCTGGCCAGAGCCCGAAACCCGCAGCTCTATAGGGTTTAGGGCTTTCCCTTACACCAAAACCAGCCTCTACCCCAAGCCCTAAGCCTTCAACCCCAAGCCCATTTTAGTACTTCCTGTCCCCTCATTCCTTACAGAAGCAACAGGCAAAAACGGAAACCCCACTCCCGCAGACACCCCCCGACCTGAAACCCTGAGCCTTTAACCGGTTTAGGGTTTAGGGTTTAGGGTTTAGGGTTTGAATTCCGGGAGCTTCGACCTCCGCCGTAGTATGTGAGCGGCTGTGAGACATCCCGAGGCCGGCAGCTTGTTCTTGCAAATTAGCTTGTTTTGGCGAAGCAAGTTCAGGGCCTGAGTCCATACATGAGTGAAAGATGTATGTAATACAAATGTGTGTGAGACTCTATGTTTATATTATATATATATATATATACATACATACATACACACAGGTATGTAGGCGTGTGTGTGTGTGTGTGTGTCCTATGTGTGTCCCTGCTTTTCCACATGCGTACACACCTCTGGAAGCTCACACACAGAACTACAGAACTCCACATGTTTGCTGATGTGTGGGTCTGCACATTTGCAGTTTATTCCCTTCTCTATGCATACCCTTACAGTCGAACTATTCGTGAGTTCAGCTGCGCAGTGAGATTTGTGACTCTTAGTGTATTCTTTGCTCAAACCTGCCGCCCTGAATTGTAAGCCCTTGTTGTGAAGTTGTATTCGGCGCAATGACTTGTTGTTAAGGGCACCGACGTGCTGTTCACGCACCACTTCAAGCTTGCAACGGCGCGCGTGAACAGCACGTCGGAGCGTTTAGCCCAGAACCTGCAAGCCTAGACTATAAGCTCTTGTCTTGAAGCTGTGTTTGTGTTCGTTGTTCCGGAAGTTTCATTCCTTGATACGCTGCAACTGAATATGTTTCTCCCTAAACCCTAAACCGCTGAACCCCTAAACCCTACTCTCTAGACCTCTTAACCTCTAAACTCTCAACCTGTAAACCTTAAATCCCTAAACCCCTAAACTCTAAATCCTAAACCCTAAGCCCTAGACCTGTAAACCCTAAGCCCCCCAAGCCCCTAAACGCCAAACCCAGAGGCGCTTGGGTTCGGAGTGTTGGTCTGGTGGTCAAGTCTTGTCTTCCGTGAAGTGTCCATGCACCAAGTTTGGTAGATACTTTGACGACCAACTGCTTTCACTTAGGGTTTGGGGTTCAGGGGCTTTGGGTTTAGAGTTTAGGGGTTTTGGGTTCAGGGTTTGGGTTTATTATGTTCAGGCTTTACCTACATACCCTTGAAGGCCCGAGCGCACTGTACGCTACAAAAGGTACAGGGATGCCTCAAAGCCTAAACTCGAAATCCTGATGGTTTTGTACTCATGCATGCCACTAGTATTGATTCTTCGTTTACCGGGTGAGTAGGGGTCAGTTTGGCCAGGCACAACTCCTACGTTCAGTCTACACCTTACATATAACAACCACATGAAATCTGGAACCCCATAAATCATTATGGAGACGATGGTTGAAGCCCTATGAAACCTTCATTATGTAGCTCTTTTTTAGACTGTAGAATGCTCATCCCTGCATAATGAAGCCTTAAAGGAACCCCTGAAAGGACCCTCTTGCTACCCTGATAATATCGTTGGTGAACATTAACGGAACCCTTTCATGGATCGCTGAAAAAACCTTACAACACACCTTGCTAGAATTTTTTTGGATACTAAGCCCCAAACCCCCAACCCTAAACCCCGCAACCCTAAACCCTAAACATAGAACATAGAAGCCTAAATAATTAGTAATACTCTTCCTCAGGGTTCCGAACAATAATTATGATATGACATACCCCAAAACCCTGTTCTAATCACGAGGCCCCTAAACCCTTAGCCCTAAACTAAGGCATTGACTTTAGCCTTTTTTTCCGCAGGGACCCATACTTGGAGGCTCATGGGTAGTTATATATAAGTAGTTTCAAAAGTCCCCTAATATGGTTTATAAGTATAGTTACCCTACTTATAACCCTGCTTGTAGCTACCCATGAACCTCCAAACCCTAGACCCTGAACCCTGTAGAACCCTTTAAAGGAACCCTGAAAGGAACCCCTTGTAACCCCACTGAAAACCTAAACCCTAAGCCTTTTCCCTAAACCCTAACTATCCATGAACCTCCAAGTAGGGCTCCGCAAGCAAAAGGCATGGATCCGACCTGGCTGCGGCCGGCGGAACCAGGTCTCCGATTAATTCAACAGGGGTTCAGGCATTAGGGCTTAGGGTTTAGGGTTTAGGGTATGGGTTTAGGGTTTAGGGTATGGGTTTAGGGTTTAGGGTATGGGGTTCAGGGGTTCAGGCTTTAGGGTTTAGGGTATAGGGTTCAGGGGTTCAGGCTTTAGGGTTTAGGGTATAGGGTTTAGGGGTGGCTACTTATAGTTGTGATTTCGGATTCCACTTTCCGGGCCAGTGGGGGTTGAAAGGAATGGCAGGGGTGTTTTGTCCCTTTGCTGTAAGGGTTCTTTGGTCTTAGAACAAAATCAGGTTTCGCGTTCTGGTCTTAGGTGGGCAGGTGGTTGACACGGAGTTATGGGGCTCAGGGGTTTCAGGGTTATATACTTTCTAACGGTTCCGCTAAGTGTGTGTGAAGGCTCCGCAAGGGTTTTGAAGAAGCTTGACAGGCTAGCTTATGGTGTAGGGCTTAGCGGTTCTGGGAAGTTCAGAAGACAATTGATCTTAGCACTGACGGGCTGTGCTTTTCCCAGGGGTTCAGGGGTGAAAGAACCAATGGCCCCAACACACATCCTAAATCAAGGAAGTTCAACCCGAATAATAATAATAATAATGTATCACCTGTTCTTTAAGCTCTTCCCTTCCGAAACTGTGCTGATATATATATATATATATGTTGATAGATAGATAGACAGCCAGATCGATCGATAGTTCGAGAGATAGACCGATAGATAGATCGATAGATAGACCGACAGATAGATCGACAGATAGATCCATAGACTGATCGATAGACAGATAGATAAATAAATCAATTCAGATACATAGATAGGTAGACAAGTAGATAGATAGATAGATAGATAGATAGATAGATAGGTAGATAGATAGATAGATAGATAGATAGATAGATGGATAGTTTGATAGATGGATGGGTTCATGGATGGACGGAGTTTTGAAAGGACGGATGGATAGATAGATAGACAGAGAGCGTGTTTTTGGGTACTGGGGTCCAGGATTTTCGAGTCATGTTGGGTTGAGATACAACACAACGGCGCTCTTCGAGCGTTATCGCGGGTAGCTTTTGACGTCTTGTCGCCCAGTTGCTTCGTCTAGTTTTCGCAGTGGGATTTTCAATCTTTCAGAGCCGTCATCAGACCAAGACTTGCGAGGCGAAATAACCCCGACGAAGAGCGCGGCGTCACGCGCTGCAGGCGAGGAGTAGCACTAAACCTTAGCAGGGATTGGGGAACCCGAACAGCCAGCCCTGAATGCGAACCCACTAGTACACACACCTGTCAGCAACGGCGAAGACAACGACGAACCTCATTCGAAGACGAGGAAGAGGGCGATGACGATAAAGTCGACGGTTAGAAGGCAAGCAAAGAAGTCACCAGAGGAGGACTGTAACTTCACTATGTACAGGAAACGTGAGGTAGGATACAGGATGGGGCTGCAAGGACCCTAGTTGCTCAATCATATCTGCTGTACAGACTCTTCAACCACCTAGTCAAATCCACAAAACAGCAGTAAAACCCGCAATCCCAAGCTTAACACTACAGTCTACATTCGTGAGCCCTAAACCTTGAGGCCAAGACCTCTAGTTTCAGCGCCAACAAACCACGCAGACACTAAGCCCACATGATTTTAATTTGTGGTGAACACCGAATCCACACGTAGCCTAGGCCCTTAAAAGAAATTCCTTCTTCTAAACCGATGCCCATACACCCGAATCTGCGAATCCAAGAATACCCGAAGACCCCAACCTTTATTTCCTCTCCAGTCCCCATGTCCTCACCCGTCATGATTTTACACGTGTATATATACACGCAAGCATATATACACTCATGTACACATATAGGGGCCTGAATAATTAATGTTGTTGATTTCTCAGGATTCCTGAACTGACAATGCTGCAACATACCCCTAAACCCTATTCTAAATTCGAAGGCCCCTAATGTCATGATAACAGCGCGTCCGCCCTAATTACATGACAACAGTGCGTCGAACATACTCGTAGGCGTAAATCTAGATAGCAAGCCATTCTCGAACAGGTTTCGAAACCTTTTAACACCCCGACAACTTCCAGAACTTTTCGCCAAGGACCAATGTAGCACCGCTTGGCTTGCAAAGCCCCTTCATATGCAACCTTCACCGATCCCTAAACTCTGCATCTTCAACTCCAAACCCTAAGAGTTGAACCCTAAACCCGAAACTTACAGCAGCCCTATAAAGCCTAAGCCCTATACCCGAGGCTACCAGAAGCGAAAAAAAGTCAAACATTGCTGCAGGCCGGAGGGTGGCAAAGGCGCCGAAGCAGCCCGGGGAGGCACTGGGACGCTGACATAGGGGGGTCTTCCGAATGGTTTATACGGTGGTTCTTCGGGAATTTTCAGTTTTTTATATGTGTGGGGGAACAGATGTCGTATTTTTGTTGCAAGACAGGGCTTCAATAGTAAGTGCGGTTGTTTACGGTTTAGGGTTTAGGGTTTAGGGTTTCTTGAGGTTTTGGATTCTTATGTGCTTCGGGTTTCTCCGAAGGTTCCAAGGGGTTTGGGCTTCACCTGGGGCGGGCGTAAATTGAATATTATAGGATTCCGTTTGGTTCTTATGATCGTGATAACATACTATTATACCCCAGAACCCTATTCTAAGGTCCGTTTTTCCATATGGCACGAGGGGTCACGTGTCAGCGAAGGACTAGTCTAGCAAGCTGAAACACTAGACCCTAAACGGCCTTAGTTAAACCTGTGGAGGCGTACATGGACGAGCAAGAGACGCCCCCTGCACCCCTAAAACGGAGACGCCGAACCGGACACAACGAATCTCTAAGCATTTGTCGCCCAGCTCAATGAAACCCCAAAGCCAACCCGTCAGAACCCCGAAACGGAGGGATCTGAGTTAGTATTTGCAGTGCAGAACACCACCCTCGCAGTCCCGATACAGCTGCCTTATTAGAGCATATCACCTCAAACCCTGTTCTACTTTTCAGGGCTCCCAAAAGCTATGGACACCTATCTTTACAGATGCCATAAAGAACCCCAATACTATGGAAACCTAAACCCTAAAACCTGAAACCTAAACCCTACGCCCTAAAACCTAAACCCTAAAACCCTCAGCCCTTCATGGATGACCTACCTTAAGAACCCAAAACCCACTTAGTTGTAGGTTCTTATTATAAACCTTAATATGGGATTTATAGGGACCCTACAAAAAAAAGTAGTTTTTGGGCTCTTAAGGTAAACCCTAAACCCTAAACCCTAAACCCTAAACCCTAAACCCTAAAAAAGAACTAATGGAAAGAGGATCTTGAAGAGGTCCCGAAAGCGCCGATCGGGCCGGAGAATGCGGTGACCGCACGGCTGCTCAAGACGCCTCTTAGCTTTAGGGTTTAGGGTTTAGGGTTTAGGGTTTAGGGTTTAGGGAAACCCTAAACCCTAAACCCTAAACCCTAAATGAACCCTAAACCCTAAACTAGCCAAAGCTCGACCGGTGTTGGGACCTTGCTTTGGGAGTTTAGGGTTCTGGGTGTCGGAGTGTAGGGTTTTGGGCTTGGGGTTTCGGAGTTTAGGGTCTTATGCTTCGGAGATTGTCGGTTTGAAGCTGTGACAGGTTGGGAGGAAGGATAGTCGCATCTCAAAATAGGAGCAAGAGTGTGCGGCGTCCTTAACCCGACCGGCTCTCATGCCCTAGAATGACCTGGTAATTGTAGAAACCCCAAAAATTGCCCTATGAGCTCTTGCAATCCAAGGAAGATGTGCTACTTTTTCGAACGAGGAAAGTGCGCCAGTGCGGAGCCCAAGCCGCGGACACCGCTGATTGCAAAGTTCTGTACGGTTTTGCCACGGTTTTGAAGCTTTTCCAGTAAAAAAAATTTATGGGCTGCTATCGGACTTGATACGAGGTTGGAAGAGGGCTATGTTTGGGTGGTTAGTAGGGTTCTGGTTGGAGTTTCGTAAGAGCTTCTGGTGCAGAAGACTGGTCGTTCAGAAATTCCGATGAAGATTGTGGTTTTGCATGTATGCGTTGCACAACATCTAGCTTCAGGCATGATTCAACCTACACCCTGAATCCCAAGCAATCTAACCCCCATCCCCTCGCCCCCACAACCAAAAACAACAACGAAAGCCTGATCTGCCTAACCCTAAACCCTCATCCGCCCACGCTCTTCTGTTCCTTCTTCTCTCATCCAGGCAAGACTTGCCGCTATGCCCATTCAGTGCATGAGCTTCGAAAACAGCCGAATTTGCAAAAAACGCACCGGCCCCGGTGATGCTTTGGGCTCTGCCCGCAGTGTACAGTGCAGGGTATGAGGGTTTGGGGCTGAGGGGTTACATTAAGAGGGTGTTGGCGTCGAGGGTAGTGCATGTTTGTCATTTAGCGTCTCAGTGTACTACGATGGAGGGTAAGAGGATTCCGGTCCAGGGTGCTAGGGTTTAGGGTTTAGAGTTTAGCATTTGGGTTTTAGCGTGGTGTTGAGACTATACGGCCTTCAGGTATAGCGATTGAAATGATTGCAACTTGCCCTCTCGAGAGTCTGTGTTTGACGGAAAGGTTCGTAAGGTTAATAGGTTTGCTGGGTACGGCGTCGACAAGCTTACGCAAATTTGTGTAGATTCACTAGAAGTGCCTGCAACCCTGCGAAAACATTGGGCTTCTGTGAGTTCCTCGTCAGCATGGTGATGAGAAAATTGCAGTTTCTAATTCACGAAATGACGACTATAATAGGGTCCCGTTTCATGGCTTCAAGGGGTACTAGCACGGTGCCTATTTAGAGTCATCATAGTGAGCCTGAACAATTCAGGACGACCCTGTGGTTGCTCCATCTGAAGGAAAATAAACCGCGTCCCAGGCTGACAAGCAATCCAGAGCCACCTAAGCCCCCAATGGTCAGTACTGGAGACTGCCTACCATGCCCGTGCCCAGTTCCTCAAAGTACATGCCTGCTTGACTGCGGCACCAGTTGGGGAACTAGTAACTAGTAGAGCAAGGATGCCCCAATGCCGAATCCACCAACAAAATCAGTGTCCGGGAACCAGGAAGCTGTGCAAAGCTTTCGCTGATGGGCTCTGCACGCGAGGACACTGTAGTTTCCTTCGCTCTGAAACATGCAGTATTCGGTTTGGGGGCTTGGGGGTTAAGTTGTGGTTAATGTCCGAGAAGCCGTAGCTCAATCACGGGACTTCCACCCCAGAAGCCCTTGTGGCTCCATCGCCGACTTCGACATCCACCATGCACACCATGGCACCCGACCCCTCATCAACATCCGGTGAGATCCGAAGACTTCATCGAACATCTGCGACAGGTTGCTCATGAGATAGGCGCCAGACATTCTCCAATTCTGGAGACCATGCACCCTTCGAGCCCGTGTTTAAGCTTCAGCGTTTTGGCGGGGCGTCAGTGCCTCTAAGCTGTAGTATGACTGTCCAGTCTAAAGACAGACATCTCCCACCTTGTAGATAACAACGGTTAGCCCTAAACCCTAACCTACAGAACATACAAAACACTCTGGGTCTCTTGAGACCACGTGGCCGCGGGAACCCCTCTGGGTCTTCTCGGCGAGACCTCATACCGTGGCATCAAAGTCCAGCTTCTGGGTTTGTGGAACGACGTAGTTTGACATGTTTGCTTAATAAGGAGCCCCAAGGAACTAGTGTTTCTTGTTACTCACAGCCTTGATCAGGCCGAATCCGACTTTGATTAAGAGGTCACCGTCCCAAAAGCGGGCACAAGGCTTAGGCTTTACAGATGCGCGAGCACGAGCACCTACGCCGTAAACCCTAAACCCTAAACCCTAAACCCTAAACCCTACACCGTAGGCCTGAACCCCCAACTTGGTACTTGGTGGCTCGCGACGTAGAGGCCTTCGTCGTCCTATGCCACAGCATGGAAACTGTCCAACTCAGCGATGGAATAGACTGCTCTCACAACTCGGAATTAGAATGTCCAGAGGCCCTCACAAATTTACAGAATGATGTCGGAGCCGACCAGGCTAGAATCAGAAAGCTGCGCATTCCTTGCGATCATGGTTTGCCCTCATCCTGTGCTTGACCCAGAATACCCCATCCCTGATATAATCGTACTTAAACTACCAAACCCTACTTTTTTGTAGGTTCCTATTATAAGCCCTAATATGGAATTTATAGGGACCCTACAAAAAACTGGGTTTTGGTAGGTTAAGGTAACTTTGAACCGGTCCTTTCAGAGATCCCGGCCTTGGAGTTTAAACTTGTCGTACGGTTACCCTAAGGGGCCATGTACCCAAATAGTATATACTTTGGCCTTAACGTAGTCCCTGTATAGATACTTTGGGGGCCAATGTATATACTATTTGGGTACATGGACCCTTAGGGTTATTGTGATTTGACTTTATTAGACACCCCATCGGCCGTAAACAAGCAGGGCCAGAGTTTGGGGTTTCGCGGGTGTTTGCTGTGTAGGCCCTACACCCTAAACCCTATAAGCCCTAAAGGTGTTCTGGGCTGAGGGCTTAGGAGCTGGCGTCATGCGCAGGAGATGATTGTGTTTTTGCTCATGGTGAGGCGCCGCTTCAAGATTCGCCTATGCTTCAGCGAATCAACATAAGCCTTCAGTTTTCGGGTTTCAAGAACTCTCTGCTCATGAGAGTCCGAGATAGGAGCACCTCGCCCTCCCCGCAACTCGTGGCATCGAGCTGCCTGGACCTCCTCATGTATCTTGTTTCCCTGGCACAAGTACTGTGAAAAGATCTATGCCAAGGAAACACAGGCAGTTTGTGGGCGGTCAGAGTATGTAAACCATTCTCAACAACCCCTAAACCCTAAACCCTAAACCCTAAACTAAAAACCCCTAAACCCTGAATCCTAAACCCTAAACCCCAAACTCTAAACACAAAGCTGCAGCATCAGAGCATACGAATCCAGGGCTCTCAGGCCCCTAAGTGAAGGGCATCGAAGAGCCCTTTTCCCTGACGAGCCCTCCTGCAAAGCCTCAACCATCGCAGCAGTTCAGGGTTTCAGCGTTTAGGGTTTAAGGTTTAGGGTTTATGGTTTAGGGCCTAAGGTTTTGGTTTTAGGGTTTCTTGGTTAAGGTTCAAGGTGGTGGGTTTGTAGGGTTGAGGGCTGCCCAACAGCCCAGGCCTCGAACCAAAGCCCCTAAAGCCTATGACCCTGAACCCTATCAACCTGAAACCCCAAGCCCACAGGATTTTTCGGGTCATCTCAAGCTCTACAATGTCACCCTAAACCCTAAACCCTAAACCCTAAACCCTAAACCCTAAACCCTATGTCTTCCACAAAGCCCTGAAGCAGCCCTCTCTACATCCGAAAGGATCCTCTGAAACCCGTGAAAGTCCCCTCTTCTCTTAAAGGGGTCCTATGTACTATTATGGGGGGGGGGGGATACTTCCTTAAATCATACCAGGAATTCCTGAAAAAGAAACCCTACATTCTACGATATAGGTACATAGGACCCTTTGGGGATCTAAATCCAGCATTACCTTAAGGACCCTAAACTACGGAAGCAATGGTATATTCCTTATTATGTGTAACCTAAACCCTAAACCCTAAATCCTAAAACCCCAAACCCTAAATCCTACAACCCTAAACCCTAAACCCTAAACCCCAAACCCTAAATCCTACACCCCTAAACCCTAAACCCTATATTCCTTGTTTTAGGTACTGCAGGACTAAATCCTACAACCCTAAACCCTAAACCCTATATTCCTTGTTTAGGTACTGCAGGACTTTTATCATCAACCGTTCTTTTTTTGGGGGGGGGTTGAAGCTCTCGAGCAGCTGGGCCTTCCCGCTTCCTTGGGCCTCAGAGGGTTTAGGGGTTTGGGGGTTTAGGGGTTTAGGGGTTTAGGGTTTAGGGTTTAGGGTTTTCGGGGTTTGGGGGTTTGGGGGTTTAGGGTTTGGGGTTTAGGGTTCAGGGTTCAGGGTTTAGGGTTTAGGGTGTTTAGGGGTCCGCCGACCCTGGCGGCGTGTTGGATGGGTCTCGGTCCACTCCCACCCAAACCTGCTAAAAACTCGACAACTTCTCAAACCCCTGCACCCTAGATCAACCTCCTCTTAACCCAGACCTCCGAGGCCCCCAAACCCGCAAGCTTCTAGCTTGAACCCCCGCACTCTCATGGCCCAAGTGCTCCTGAA
>CAJNDV010012936.1:11647-32945 GCA_905221635.1 Symbiodinium sp. CCMP2456
GTAATGTAATGTAATGTATAATGTATGCATGCAAGTTTGTATATATGTATGTACTATGTATGTTTATATGAAATCATATGTGACTTTTGGTATTACATCAATAGTTGCATTTTTACTTGTGTGATCTCCACCCTTTCGAAAGATGTGTACTGGCCCAGGCGTACGTGCTACTTCTGATGCACGGTAGGGGAGAGACACGCGAACAGAGAACGAAAGAGTGAGAGAGCGCTCGATCGACACAGGGCGTTTCGTCTGAGTTCCGTTCTTTGTTCAACCTCCTCCATGCCCGAAGCATGTGCTTGGAGCATATGCCTCCTAAACTCGACGAAAGATGAAAGTGCTGGTTGTGGAATGCTTGACAGACCACATGCGCTGCGGGTCGTTGGAGTCCTGCGTCCAAAGTCCTGAAACCAAGCGTGAAAGTTGTGCGGCATGGAAGGACATCCTCGTGCTTGAGCGCTCGGGTGGCACCATCCTCAGGCAGTGTTGATGGCCGGGTCCGAGGATTTGGGCGGCCGTTTTCGGCATTTGATAGCTTGTTCAGGTCTTGGGAAAACTTGGGGATGTAGCTGTCTGACATTTTTCCACCCACAAGATAGTTCTGGCTAGTGTGAGTGCAGGTTTGGCATATCAGGCTTGGACAGGTGTACCCAGTGTACTCCTCACCTTTGCCATCGGAAAGTTGGCAAGTTTGGAACTTCGCTGCAAGCGGCAGGACAAAACAAAAGGTTGGCCGTCCGAACCCACGGCTTAAGACACGTCGGATTTTGCTGCCAGCATGCTGTGTCCAGCCACGCTGCTCTGTGGTTGTGTTTGTTTATGGACTTAGGCATGCGGCGGAGGCGGCCCACTAGCTAGTGGCAGCAGCAGGAAGGAGGATGGATACGTTTGAGACCAGATCCGCACAACTTCGCGTGGGACGAGCAGTCGGTCACCAAGCCAGGCAGAAGTGATCGTTACGTTGGATGATGCTGGCGTCTGACGTCTCCGTACGTGTGCTTGGCGTGTGAGCGGACTTCGAGTAGCCCACCAAGAATCGGCCTTGCTCTTCCACTGCGGGTTGCGGGCCGTGGCAAGGGCGTTAGTGCAGCCCTTGGCGTGAACGATGAAGGCAATGGGAGTAGGCTTCATCTGGATTTCGGTTGGTGGGACATTGGCCGGCGTGGTGCAAACCCTGTCACAGCACGATTATCCCGGTTATCGCTTCTGTGCGTTTGAATTTAACGAACTCGCAAAGTCGGGGTTACGTGTCGAAACGATTGTCCACCTGCTGGTGGGCAGCAGCCAGTCTAGAGCGTGCTGGGTAAGGGTGAGGTGTGCCAGAGTGGCTCTTTGGCCTCGGTCCTGTGGGCAAGAGGCTCGGTAAGGAATGCGAGCAGTGGCGAGCAGGCCCAGGGACAGCACCAGCTGAGGAATTGCATGCCTCGGCAAACTGTGCATGTCAAGTCCAATACCGGAAACCTCTTTTTGGACGGGCACGCCCGTTTGTACCGTGAGCGAGGAGGGCTCACCTACGCAGAAGCATAGCGCTTCTGCAGCCCGTTGAACCAGTCAACTCCACAGCGGACACTTCCGCTTAGCCTCCTTGAGCCTCAAGCAGCCTACTTTTTTGTTTGTTCTGAACTTGAGTTTGATGGGTTTAGTTTGCACAAACTGTACGAAGCGGGTGTAGGATACAGTCTTTCGCAATGTTTGTGAAGTACTAGGAAGACAGCAGCCATTTTTCCATCCTTTGCCAAAGCAGGTCATGCACAGATAGCAGAACTGGCCAAGAGTCCCACAGCGCCTCAAAATCCTGAGGCAGCACAAGAGTGAACGAGGAAGTCGCCGAAACGTTACAACACTTTACTGATGGTTTGCGTTTGCGTTTGCAACCTGGATACTTCTTGGAAGTTGAAGGCCTAGGATTACTTTCGGCAACTTTTTCTGCACGATGTAGGGGTTCTTGCTGTTCTCTGTCTTCTCGTGTTCATGAGCGCAATGGCAGCCAGCGAATCAAAGTAAACGACCCGGTCAGAGTCAAGGCTACAGCTTGGTTGCAAGTTTCGACGCCAAACTTGTGAAACATGAACAACCCAAGAAGAGTCTGCGAACTCCTGCTTAGTACTTGGCCGGTCGCTTGCTTGTTTATCCACCCGGGAAGCACCGCAATATTTCAGTCCAGCATGTTCAATTCAAGTTGTTGTCGCGACCAAGGAGTTGCACCTTCCTGCCCAAGCGATTCATGGTGCTCGGGTGCTTACCAGGCACGGCCCTCACAGTGCTGTAGATGAAGAGTGGCTTTCTGCTTCTGTTTACTAGGAGGCATTTCTTTAGAATCGTGCTGAAATCGCCGGTGTGTTTCCCCCCTTACAGATTACGGCATGTTGTCATCTGTGAAGCCGACTTCAGCGAAAGTTCTCGGTTAGCTTCGTTTCCTATCGGGTTTGTTTGAGGAGGGGGTTGCGGCATTCAGCTTCGTGGCGTCTTTCAGATGCCATTCCGAAAAATCTTTGAGACCAAGAGGTCTCTCTAGCCGGTGTCGGAAGTGAGTTGTCTTGCTTTTTTACTGCTTTTCCTTTTTCCACGAACCTGGTGAGTTCGCGTGGGAGCCACTCTCCAAGCCAGCCTTCTGTGCACTCTGAGGTGCAAGCTTGATTTGTACACTTGGTGGAGTAGTGGCCCTATGCCATCCTGTGTTCGTGGACGAGCGCGCGATGTACGTGAGAAACATGATGACGATCATAGGCAAAAAGAACGGCTGTGGGTTGCAAGTGCCCGGAAACTTGTAGTTCACTTCATGCCCCCGTTGTCCCTTCTCAGAAGCTCAGCTCCGGAGAGGATGGCGCTAGTGGGGCGGTGCTCCTGGTCTGCGATGAGGCCTCGATTTGCCTCAGTTGCGTTGTGTGGCCGTGGCGCTGGGAGGAGCTCGGGGATTCGCTCTTCGACCGCTGTGTGGCGCTGCCTGTGCCGGGGAGCCCCCGCGAGGCCGAGGCACTGGCGATCCTGAGGCGGCTGGCCGAAACCGTCCCGTCGCGTCCCCACACGTCGGCGCCCTTTGTGGAGGTCCCTGATCCAGGCGACCGTGGACTTGGACTCCCTCGGCATGGCGCCTCCTGGCTGCAGGAGCTCCGGCGCTTTGCCTCCGCCGGCTTCTGTGGCCGAGGCACGGCCGCATTCGGGCCGAGAACACGTGGCTCCAGCACCTTCCCAACGGGGACTGCAAGGCGTTCCTCTTAGTTTTCTGTTGTGAAGGCAGTAGAAGGCCGAGTAAATGTGTAGCAGAGGGTAGAAAAGTGCAGAAAGCTTGAGGTTTTGCTGTCTGACTTCGGGCAGTCGCGCAGCTTGGAGGACCAAGGCTCTGCATGGCATAAGAAAGCAAAGCCCTGAATTCAAAGTCCCAAAACAAGCCGCCCTAAAGCTAAGAGTAGGGCCAGCCCCGTGAAGCGCCCTCGAAGCCGAACTTCCCAAATTCTTAAAGCCTTCTTGCAGGCTGCGACGCCATGTTCGTCGCTCCTGAGCTAGTCGAGGGGCAAAGCACGACACCCACGCACGCCGGGGTGGCTGGCCGGAGCATTAAGAGTTGGGTCTCATGATGACTGCTAGTAGATAGTATTCTTCTTAAATGCTATTCCTTCTGCGGGGATGGCTGACTCTCACATTCTACGACTATCAGTATTGCTATTGTTGCTTTTGAGAGTGAACACAGATAGTGTTCGACGGCGTCACGCTGGTGCTCCGGTGCTCCTTGTCTCCGCAGGACTTCTTACATGCATATTTCTTGCTCTTGATTGTAGTTCTTCTGCTACTCGTCTATTTCTCCTTCGCTTTTGTCGTTGTTGTCGGCATATTTATCAAGCTGGTCTTCTGGGACGGGGTGTAGTGTGTAGTGCGGGTGGGACGGGGTGTAGTGTGTAGTGCGGGCCTCTGACTCGTTCCTGATGTAGTGAGAACGGTTTAGGCCACTTGCCATGCTGCAGATCCAGACCGTCTTTCCGGGTAGAACCTTCCACACTCCTGCGGTTGATTACCAAGGATCTCTTCTCCTGTGGCGTTTTGGGCTACGCTTTGGCCATGGGCCGGTATCCGTGGTTTCTCGCCGCATCTCAGGGCTAGTGCTAAGACGGGACCATGCGAGTGCACGTGGGAGGGGTGTGATGGCTCGGTGGCTCTCGTTCTCAGGTTCAGCACTCGGCGCAGGCCCCAGGTCTGCGCAGCACGGCAAGGTGTACAGTGTACAGATGCGTGATGCATGAGTCTTCCACCTGGTTGCTAAAATTGCCAGTGCAGTAGCACGGCTGCGAGCCACAACCTCAGAACAGCTCTTCGAAAGCACTCCCAGCTGACCACGCTCCTAGGCCGGGAAAGTGCAAGACCTTCTCCTTCGCCAAGAGCCAAGGGGTGCCGCTTGGGCCAAGTCTTTTGGGGTCAGTTTGACGTCTGACGCGTCTCAGCCGGCTTGTAGGTGTTTGGAGGGAGCCGTCGGAGAAACCCCGGGGCGCCGGGAAGAGCCGAGGCAGAGCTTGCTGAAAGACCGCCGCTGCCCCGCTTCCAAGGCCGTGCCCTTCCTTTTCAGCAAGAGAGGAAGAGGAGAGAACTCTTGCGGATGCATGCGGATGCCGCTGTAACCTGCGGAGGAGGGCCGAATGTCGTCGGAGTACAAGGCACTCTTGCGAGGGGGAGGAAACGCGGTGCGGCGGTGTGCGCAGTGCTGAGGAGATCTTGGGCTGCCTTCTCGAGTTGGATCCCGGTGCCTCGACTGTACAGGGATACAGTGGCTTTTTGGAGAAAAGAACTCCCAGGCATCAGAGAGCAGAAGGCCTTGTCCATGCGGGCGACTTTGCCGCAGCTCGGCGAAGACAAGATGCTTTAGGTTGGTGTTTTCGCCAGGAGGGCCGGCATTGTGATGTGCGATCTTGGCTAGTTGTTTCTCCAACTGGAAGTTTTCCCAACATGTATCCTCTTTTCATCTGGCTGCAGTTTCTATACGGCCAACACCCTAAACGAGGGAGTGCCACCAGAAGGGTAGATGTTCAGCTGGCCATAGGCAAAGTGCAGCCGTTAAGCCTGGTCGTTCTGCCAAGGGGTTTGTAAGAGCCCGAGCAAGTTGGAGAAAGCTTGCGTGAGAGGCGCACCTCCTTTTTCGAGACAGATGCTTCGCCTGGCCAAGGCAACCCGTGCATCCGCCGCATTCGGAGCCGGGCAGAGCCCATCACATCTAGACGTGCGAGGCTTCATGCTGCTTTCACCAAAAGCTTAAGCTGTGAAGGTGCAACACATCTTGTCTCGACTTGGCACGTTTGATCTGCTGGTTGCTGAGCTCCTGCTGTCAGGTTGCACGCCTCTGTAAAAAACTCTGATCACCTGAGTGCTGAGCGTGCGGCTCAACCTTGGGTGGTGTCTAAGCACTTGAACGTCAGCCAGTTCCGAAGGCCATCGCAGAGGAGCTGAGACAAGGCCAGTAGGCTTAGGCCTCACGGTTTTGGGTCTTTGTCGTATATCACTCCTGGACAATCAGACTCGCTTCGGAGTTCAGAGCGATCGAGTTGAAACAATGATGCGTAGCGTATGGTCTTTCACTCGCCTCTGATGCCTTCCGGGCTCGGACGTTTCGCAAAAGGGGTCCGATTTCTTTGGAAATCTCGACACCCGCATGTCACGGGAAGACTTGCCGGGAAGTTACACCTCTGCGAAAAGGCTCAAGTCACCATGTAGAAGTGTTGTCGAAAGTGTTGCAGAAAGTGTGGAAGGAAAAGGCACTAATACAGGCAAATTCCTGCGACGTTTCGGCTTGCATTGGGAAGGCCAGTATCGCACGTCCTCCCTGTCTTTCTGACGTAGATGGGCAGTCCGGGATTCCGTAGCTACGGCCTTCACCAGTGCAAGCCTCTGCAATGCTGCAAGCCGGGCCGGTCGCGAACGTCCGCTCGTGCTGGCTCGTAGGGCCTTTCATGCGACTTCCGAACATGGAGGAAACTTGAAGGCAACATCTGGAACGACATGCCTAAGCACGACAGGTTCTCAAGTACGGCAAACGAAGAAGGAAGCCAAGCTGGTCACAAGTGCCTCTGTGGAAGTCCAGCATTCCCTAGCTGAATCGTGGGCACCTGTCGCAGATCGCTGCAACCGGCGTTGGGCCATTGAGTCCAGCATCTAACGACTCTCTTCCCCAAAAACCCAGAAAGGGTAGGAATCTGTAACTCAACCATCTCTGTCTCACAGATCGCTACTGTTCGTGGCATCTTCCGAGGCCACGGGCTAAGGCGGGCTCTCACAGCCTTTTAGCAGTATCTGCACTAAAACTGGTGCTCTGCAACTGGTTTCCCGTGAGAGGTGGCGGGTCCTTCACTGTGAGAAGCGTGCGATATTGCGTTATCGCTGCAGGCATGGCAATTGCTACCACAGGACGCTTTCAAGCCATCATCTCTCACGCCGATGCACACAGTGCAGCCACTGGGCAAAGCATCGCTGGTGGCTTCAGTTTCTTCGATGCTGTATGATGGAAGTGAGCGTGTGTAGAGGGCTTGACAGTTCTCGTGCCATGTCGTGGAGATGTTCTAGCACAGTCGCCGAGCTCCAGTACACTATGGGACTGGCCATCCCTACTGCCTAGACCATGGTCGGTCTGCTTCTGTAAGGTGTGTAGATTGGGCTCGTGACGTTTAGCGCATCATTGCAAGCCCGCGGTTTCAGTTTCAACAAGACGCTGGCCAGCCAAATCCTCGCGCTGCCCCGGGAGCCATCACAAGAATCGCATCTTCATCGTATTGTGCATGCATAACGACATGTACATGTAAGACTGACACAGTTTCATGTCTCTCTCTCTCTCTGTGTATTATAGAGTATGTTGGCGTGTGTTTTGGTCATGTTCTTCTCCAGACCTATTTTGCCTGTTGTGGTGGCTGCTGGGTACAGGGAGTGTTCGCTCACAGCGCACCCGGCTGCGCCTCCTCTGCGCGGGCTTGCACCACACTGTGCTACTTTGAAGCTTCCAGCTTACTTCGGCTTACTGTGCACCTTGCACTTGACGTCGTGCTGGCGTCAGTTTCGTCCGTGACTCAGGACAGTTGGGGGAGGGGCCGTTGTTGAGTCCTGCACACAGCGAGTGTATGCGAGTGTCAAGTTCAACCTTTGCCCACCGAGGGGACAGACCGGAAGGAGCGCTGAATTCCACAGAAGTGGGAAGGGATGCGGGTCGGTCTCGAGTCTCAACCTGTATCTGCGGATTCGGGTACGGCTTCTTTTCACTGTAGGCTCCCTCAGCCCTTCCCACTGCACTTGAGAGCGTCAAGCTCACAGTGCACTGCCGTACTTTCGGAAATCTCGGGTCCCAAGCAGATGCAATCGCAGATGCGATCGTACTCCAAGAGGTATTTGGGTGCTTGAATAAGCAAGAGCTGAGACATACACCGGAGATCGCTGGAGTGAGGGTTTGGTGTCTATGGAGTAGCATGGGCTTCAGGCATGAAGCGGCTGTCGGTCACATGCATGACGGAAAGCATAGTGTAATTGTTCGACAACAGTTTTTGACACGTGCCAAAAGCTTGCAGTGGCATGGACGCAAGTATTATATATTCGTGCAGGCGATGGGGGTTGGGCTCTGCAGCAGTTTAACGGAAGCAAGGTGGTGTAACATCCAACAGACAGCCTTGCAAAAAACGCTTTCTGCCACAGTCCTCTCCCGCGCACAACTTGCCCGCCTACATCCACCATGGCCAGTTCGCTAGGTTGGCGAGTTTAGTATCCGACCTCCGCACGAGTTATGAGGAGCACATTTTTCGGATCAGACCCTAGGTAGAGGCAGTAAGCGATCTTTGAAAGACTCTTGAGTAAACTTAGCAAGACCTGGGCCTGTCAAGCATTTGCTCACTTGGGGCAAGCAACCTTTTTTCACTTGGACTGGCAAGCAAGGGTGCCGAAGTGATGTGTCGATGTCACTAAGGCAGCGCTCATATAGAAGTTGATAGTGTCTGCACCACCCAAGCGTGAAACTTCTTGCATCCTGCGTCCTGCGCAAGTCCCGTCCAAGGCCTCTGTCCTTGTCGCATGTTCGCGCCTGCGGTGTCAACACAGCTCATGGGCTCTGGGCAGCCTGCTTCGACTACACTTCACCAGTTTTGTCTTTGGTTCTTGAGTCATTGAGAGAAGCAGATTCTCTTGAGAAGCAGGTGGCCCCTGTCGGTAGTATTTTAGATCAGCGCCGTGCACGGCTTGGAGATTGGGAATCCTACGGCGGCTGCATCTTCAACGTTCGTGACGTACCTTAGATCACTGTTTCAGTGTTAGACCTTCTGTCGACGATTACGGAGGCCGATGTCTAATTATGATTTCAGGGTTCTGCAGGCAAGGACAGGAAGGGGGCGCGAACCGCGTCATTGTGTTTGTTGACCTGGGGTCGAGGTTGGCACCTTTTCCGGAATGCGGACAGCTGGAATGTTGAATGGAAGACTTCCAGAGAGTCATGCAGTGACATGTACGGTGGACACTAGACAAGTGGACAGTACTCGTAGGGTGCAAGAATGCTGCTTCTAGCGGTATGAGAACTGTAAAACCCCACGCGGAGCCACGTTGGGTGCAGCTTTTCGGAGGGCTTCCTCTCCGCAAGCGTCAAGCCCAGGCAGGCTGGCTCTTTGCACATCTGAATGCTCCTTGCACTTTCATTCTGCGAGCTTTGTCGTGCCGGTTTGCCTGGAGCTTGGAGGGAGGCGACATCCGAACTTGGGATCCCAGTCCTCGGAGAGCTTACTCGAAGTTGGCGGCAGCGGACATGGTCCAAGCTGGCCAGCAATCTGCGTGGTTGCTCGTCTGAAGCATGTGCACTGAGCGGTCGCTATGTTGGAGGGGTGGTCATTGTCATGTTCAGACAGTTGTCATGAGGGAGGGGGAGAGAGGGAGAGGCACCTTTGTTCTTGGGGGCCTGTTGCTGGGCAGGCACGAGGTTAACCTGAGGCCGTGCACTCACGGGAGGCTTCGTGCTTGCCCCCAGGCGGCTCTTGAGTCCTGCACCGATGCCGTTTTGCCTAAGGGGCCCCTTTGTGCCCAAGCCTTCCTCGGAACCTGACCGCGGCCCCTCCTTCAGGAGGGTGGCCTGCCAGTAGGGGCAAGAGGCATACTATTTCAGCGTGGAGCCCGGGGGCTCGGCCTGCACTACCTGTACCTTGGCCTCAACGATGGCACGCTCTTCGGCAGACCCAAATAAGGGGGGAGAAAAGGAAAGGCAGTTCCAAACCGCAATGCGACCGCTCGACCAGGCCGTCGAAGATCAACACTACGTGGGGGGAGCAATGCAGGCTTCGTGACGCGGGGGTGCGTGGGGGTGTCTTGCAACGCATGCCCAGATGGGCCCTTTTACCACAAGCCCCACGACAATGGGGACATGTGCTACAAGTACAAGGTGGCCACACGGCAGCCTGCCAGCGTGGGACGATCATGTGACTTGCGCAGAAAGATGGACGAGGACGATGCCAACGACCTACTGACCAGAGGACCCGGGGGAGAGGCCGCGCAACACGCCAACAAAGGCAAGAGGAAAAGCAGACCGTTGTCCGACTATGTCAGGTTTGAAACGGAACAGGCACGGAACTCCTCTACGACCTTAGCCCGCTGGACATGTGGATTGGACCGCCCATCCGAAAAAACGGAAGGACGGGGGAGTATGAGGACCGGCTTCTGGCTATTAGTGGGGGAGCATAACCCGTGCATGGAGGAGGAGCTTCGTTTCTATGTGGAGAAGCACCCGTGGAAAGTGGGCCAAAAAGAGTCTTCAAGAAGGCCATAGAGGAAGCACAGCGCAAAGAGGGGACGAAGCGAAGAAGCAGACCCAGACGGGGGAGAAGCGCAACCGTCCGACCACAAGAAGAGGAGCCGGAGACGAAGAGACCAACATGTGCCGAGATGTGACGGTTCAGCAGACGGTGAGAGAGCACAACGTGTGCATGTTGTCTAGAACGTATGTGTGGCGTTTGGCGTGAAATCCTTTTTGGCGGGGGAAACCTTGCCCTACTCATGTAAACCTCTTTGCAAACTCGGCCGGACCTTGACCGTCAATCCCCGGCTCTTTTCAACACACCGCCGATGCAAATCACTCCGTGACACGTATGGTGCTGAATTCAAGGGAGCAAAGGAGGCCCCCAATTCACTTTCGTTCCCTCCAATGTCATCTGATATCACTCGCTCGAAGCAGCTCAAGGCCCCCGCCTTTCCAAGTTCACCCTACACTGACGATCGGGGGACCGTCTTCGCGGGTCTTAGCCTGCCATAGTCCCGCACTGCTCCTAGGTCGCAATTCAATTCTCGTTACAGTAAGTATAGGAAGGAGCAATGACATGCGCAAACAAGCCGAATCACACACCAGTCTGCAGTCTGCTGTTAAGTGCTTCTTTGCAGTTGGCCGGGGCCCTACTTGACGTGGTGTAGCGGCGCTGCAGAGTGTGAGAGGGGAATGCGGTCGCGTAGTTGTGAGGTTGCGTTTTCCAGAGTTGTCCATTGTTTCAGACCGGGGATCAAGCCCCTACCATGTAACAGTCAAAACCCGCCAAGCCATGCGGGTGCATTCTCTCAAGTTTCCGTACAGCCGAGCCTTCAAGGGGGACATACCCGTGAAGGAAAAAGACACCCGAGGACCGCGGGTGCGCACCCTGCGTGGTTCAGGGCTGGTTCCGTGGGCCTCCCACCTGGTAGAGAAAGAGAGCGAGAAAGTAATCAGCAAGCTGAGCTGCAAGGGCAGTGTAAGCACCACGGAGCCTGCTACGTAGTACTACAGCACAATCGGGGTGTGACGCTTTCTGCTCACTAAGTCTCCAACCTCACTGATGCCGTTGTCAGAGCGGTTACGCCCAGAATCTCGGTCGCACAGAGCTTGTGGCCATGTTGATATGGAATCTGGCTGCTTGCAGTGCGATCTCCGTGCCTCAAAGTCTGCCTGACAGTCTGACAGAAGTTTACAGCCGCACCTTTGCTCTCGCTCAGTTGCCACAAGGACAGCTGATCATCCACGCTGGTTCGCAGTGATCCGCCCCTGTCTCTGACACGGTGAGGATGCAGAAAAACAAGGATCATATCATTGTGTTGTGTGTCTCAAGGCGCTGCCTGCACAGCCTACACCGTCAAAGCTAATGAGATGTAGAGCTCCGCCAAGATACTGCCAAGAGTCCGTATAAGAAGCAAGTGTTGTGTTCGCAACCAACTGCACAAAGCAAGTTCGTGGTGGATTCGAAATGTCGCAAACACCCCAGCTAGGTGTGGGGGTGGTTACCACGCTCAGAAGGAGCGCAATGTGACGTGTTTAAACCCATTCGCGAAACATCAGATAAGAGCGCGACAAGAGTTCAAGTTCGTTCTCGGGATGTTACCGCGTTTGTGTGCCCATGAAATGGCAAACAACACTAATGCTGTGCTTCCATCAACTGTCAGCACTTCGCAGTAAGCCTGCAGAAGGCGCACCAAGGAGAGGAGACTGAGGTCTGAATATCAAAGCTGCGGGACTCGAGCATCCATCGTGCGCACCATCAGAGCAGCAGACAGAGCGAAAACCTCAATTGTGCTTTGAAGCATCCGACCTTGATGCAGGGGTTGAGTCACGAGGCCTTTCGCGCTGCCAGTTTCAGTTGGTGGTTAAGTTACGGAGTGAAAATCAGTGTATTCCAGTGCAGACGGTGTGAGCGAGGGTGTTAGAACATGACAGCTTGGTCATTATTGAGCGGGTGTTGGAACATGACGGCTCGGCCATTCCTGAGAAACAGCAACTGGACTACCAAATTCTCGAGCTTTCCGTTCGTAGCAGTAGTTAGCCTTCTGAGTACTGAAAGCATGGGCAAGAGGGAGAGTCTGTGCAATGTGGGCTAGTGGAAGCCATGGAGCCTCTGCCGACGGATGTCTTCCAAAACCTGTCAGCCGAGGAGCTGGTGGAGGCGAGTCCGGATTCCGTTATTCGAGTAGTCCTGCGTCCCTTTGTCGTCCTTGTGTTGGGGAGGGCGGGGGGTTCTTTTTTGTAGATTTTGCCAGACCTTGAATCCCTTTCCCGACTTGGTACTGACAGCGTGGTGCCCTTGAGCTCGGGACGACATGCCTCGCCAGGCCCGGCGGGAGAAGCTGCAGCACCTGGCGCTGTGGCCGAAGCTGAACTCCGGGAAGCTCTATCAGGTCCTGATGAGGGCCGTTGTTCGGAGCACCGGGGCCAGGCATGGAAGAGATCACATTCATGTTTGCAAGATGGACTTCTCGTCAAGCATATTTGCTTCTTATGTGTTCCGTATGCAGTGACGGTCGCATATCTCATTATTGAGAAGCAAGTGCAACTTGAAACGTTGTGTGGTACTGTACGTTTTTTCGAACATGTTGAAGCAATGCATTAGACATGTGACTTGCGAGTCTATCAATGTCGCTCGCTTTGGAAGTGCAACCTCTTCACGCAGCCGTTTTCACATCTCGCACCGTTTCTCTGCCTTCTCATCTGGCCAATTTCAATCAGCAGTGAACAGTGTACCTGCTATCATCAGTAGGAAGAAGATGTGTTAACCCCGTGTTTGGGGAAGCCTGGATGCGGATGCAGGTGACGGTGGCAGATGTCCATGAGTTGTTCGCCATCTTTGATGTGGAAGGCCTGCTGAAAGTGGTTAAAGCCTGCACATTGCAGAAACGAGCACAGGCATGCTGTTGTGACATGCAAGCTTCACAAATCTGCCCGTCTGTCTGATGGTGCGTTCGACTTCCCTGGGTTTAAAATAACATCGTGGCTACTAGCTGAATGCTGTTGCAGCTCTTCATCCGGAACCTTTCGCTGCCACATATGGCATTATCTCTTCTGAAAGGGTCCGGGGAGATCTCCATGGAAGAGCTTATGGAGATCAAGAAGGCAGGCAGACAGGCCTCGTGCTCACGGCCCACGGTGCTGTCTGAAGGTCCAAGGCCTCACCCTCTCCAAGGAAGACATTGCCGCACTAGGCCAGCTGCCTGTCGAGAGAAGACCACCGTCCACCTAAAGCTACAAGTAGCTGCAGCTGTTACGCAGCTGACGCGGCAACCATCAGCTTGCAGGCATCGAGGTTTCTATGCAACTGAGAGTTTTCAGATCTTGAGTTAGGAGCGAGCATCCTACTGTAAGGTCCTACTGATCCCTCATGCGGACTCATACAGAGAAAGCATTAGGACGAGATGCGGACA
Source organism: Symbiodinium sp. CCMP2456 (assembly GCA_905221635.1). NCBI lineage: Eukaryota > Dinophyceae > Suessiales > Symbiodiniaceae > Symbiodinium > Symbiodinium sp. CCMP2456. The sequence goes on from CAJNDV010012936.1 coordinate 24,788, forward strand.
AAGATGGCTCTGGTCTCATCAGTGTGAATGAGCTCTACAAAGCCTTCATCCAAGGGGAGGCCAGAGCTGACGGCGGCGAGTCGGCCCGGGCTGGGAGCTGTATCGCCTGTCTCGGAGGTTGCGTACAACTTGATAAAGAAGTCCATCAATGAAGAGAACGATGTGCAACATCTCGCAGAAGGGGAGCCTTGCCCTGTTCTCTCGGGCCTCAAGTTCGGGAAAAGGGAGATGTAAGGCCTGCACTGACTGCACTTCTGCCTGCCGAGGAGTGCTTAATCGATGATCTTATCGAGTGGATGAGGCCCCCTGTCCAGTGAGATCAGTGAGTGGATGGTGCAAACATGTCCAACAACCACCGCGAGCAATCTACGAGCTGCTGCAGCGTATCAGTTTTAATCAGGTCCTAAGTTGAAACGGTAGACATCACGATTCAGACAGATGACGAAGAAAAGGTCGGATCAGTCCAGTTTCACATCGTGCGGTGCTGGTGCAAAGGGCGCATGTTGACTGCACTTGCTTGTGGACGCCGGTCTCACAGGCAGGAATACGACACCAATGCTGCAACTTGGTTCAATGCAGGAGACACGAAGCAGGACATCAAGGATGAGGTTTGACGACGTCCAGCATATTGCTCCGATTGGAGCCCGATGTCGAGTTCTCGCTCTAGCTTGGGCTGAGGACCTTTGGTCTTTGCCTCAAACGCTGTTGCTCTTCTGCGTCTTCCTCTACACAGGCAGCGCTCATTTGCCCATGCGAGACTTGGCCCGCAAGCGTAGTTCGGATCCCAATGCGGGAGGTATGCTGCAACTGCGTTGCGATTTTCACCTTCCCAGTTGTTGTATGGCTCGGACGGATTAGCGCCGTGCTCAGGAGCTGGCTGGGAGATTGCTGAGAACTATCCAGACACCTGGCTGCACTGCATGCAAACCTTTCCGGCCCCATCCGCTAGTCCGAGCCCACTTGCTTCCGTTGTCGAGGCTTCAGCCGTGTTTGGTTGAGCCCTCAGAAAAGAATCGAGAAATCCAGAAAAGGCTTGGAAGCTCTAGCGGAAGACTTGGCTGAGAGGTTACTACAGGCTCTCGTGGTTATATGACAGACTGTCATTGTACGATTTCCTGGTGACCACCTGGATCGCCCAGCATCTCAATCAGGACCCTGACGTCAATGAAAGGCTTCCGTCGTCCTTGATGTTGTTTCATGCAAGAAATTTTCGGTGAGTTCGGTTTCTTGACGTTGCGAAGGACCTGGATCTCTACCCGCCTGGGCGCTACTTCGGTCGGAATCAAGTGATCGGCGGATTCCGCTTCAGGCCAGGCCGGGCTCTCCTATGAAATGTGGCAGTCACAGTCCATGGCAGCCCTGAGGTCTGCTCGAGCATGCAGTGCATGCAGCATGTGGAACGTAAAAACCCCACAGCTCCAAGCTTCAAGTTCAGGCGGTTCTACACGACGCCGCAAAACTGCAGCATGCCGGAATACTTGGAACGGAGTCTCCTCCGCAGTGGAGGCTGTGTCCAGAAGATGCCCAGTAGCTCTGGGCAAGATGTCCGGAGTGACACTACCAGTTCTTGTGGCTGTGGTCGTGCTTCAACGTGCATCTTTGAAGTGCCAAAAACCCAAGGGTCTACTATCCCTTTCCGCAAAGACTCACCGAGCCTTGCCTGATAAGAAGTGACCGAAGGGCACCGGTTTGACGGAACGTGGCTCTCAGGTGCAATGCTTTAAGCTGGGCAGTGAATCCTACGAGGACAGGTGGGTCTTATACCATGAGAGACGCTCGGCTGCGACCTAGAGCAAGTCTCGCCCCACAGCCTGGGAACATTTGTCATCAGAGATATTCCGGGAGGTCTGACTTAAGAAATCTTCCAAAATTTATTTCAACTGCACTGACATTCCAGATACTGGTTCTTTAGAGCTGTAGGATTTCGTAGGAAGCGTTCCGGTAGAATAGTCCAGAGCAGTGGTGTAGAGTCATGATTGCTTTGCTTGAACATGCTTATGTGTCTTGCTCCAGGAAGCGACTCAGTCAGAAGAACGATGGACGAGTGGACCTACAGCAACTGGTGCCTTGTTTTCACAATGTTAAGGTCTGAGATTGGTCGCACCATTGACGCCAAGGGGACATTTGCCAGGTCTAGATTCCACAATCTGAGGGTTGGGTCTTCACAGCTCACTTGATTAAGCCCAGGTTGGATGACAACACGACTGCTCTCAATATTGATTCCGTCCTCTTGAATCCGGTTCTGGGCACGCATCTCCGCTAATCGAGTCGGGATGGTTTACGTTGCCTGAGATCCTGAATGGCGCCCATGTGGTGGGATGAGGTACACATTCGAGCAGCTCACGTTCAGATTCGAGAACAATGGCCGCTCGTCACGGTTACAAAGCCTTTGATGCGAGCACTACCAAAAGGTGATGGAGTCGATGGTGCCTGAAGGGCAGTTCGTCTAGGAGTCTACTTTTGCACGCCCTCGATGCACGATGATAATCCTGCCTGTTCTGCGCATGCAATTTTGGGAAGTTGTAGTGCCGAACCACACAGGCGCCCTCTGCCAATCCGAAGACAGTGCTCAGGCTTCACGAAACACGTGCAGTTTGCAGAGACATTTCTGGCGGAGCCTTACAAAGACTTCTCTGGCCTCGTGCCGGACGTGCTGCTTAGTGGCAACTTCACGGCTTTCACTGTCTGTGAATTTAGCTCTTTCCTGCGTGGCCCCATGCAGTGCATGCTGCTTATTCCGAGCTTCTGCTTAGCATCATTTTGCTACCAGACGTTGGTAAAGTCTTGCGTGACAAAAAACCTCGCCTATGCGAGAGCAGGTCAAAGGTCTCCCTGTGTTTATTCTAAAAGATTGCCCTCGTATGCCCTCGTTTCCCCGTAAAAATGCACAGATGCCCGCGACATCCCTCTTCGCTGTTGTTTTGACTCGCTTGCAATCATCCCTGCGGTCGCAAGCCCACGGCGGAGAAGTCGACAGTCCGAGTCCACACCTCTTGGCGCACGTCCCAAAACCCCAGCCCTTCACCTCGATGCCTCGATCTGTCGCCCGTGCCGTATTTCGTCAGACTATGCTACGTGCGATATGACTACAGGCAGACCCTAATTGACCCGGCCTCAACCTTTTTAGCCCACAGAACCCGGTGGTTGCGAAAGCTCGCTCCGTAGCTGTCTACTGAAGAAAGAAAGCCACGGCCAGGCTGTTCATGCTCATCTTGATGCGCATCCTGTATTCAGAGATCAAGGAACTGCTGCCTGCTCTCTCGTCACTTGGCTTCTCGAGCGTGTAAAGAGGCTTGAACTCCGTCATTACACAGCATTCTGAAATGTGCTTCTCCTTCCCTATCAGATGAACTTCGGGAACTCAGGATTGGGTTTGATGGTATCATGAACTACCTGCAATTCTGGAACATTGTGGCTTGGCGATTCCTGACAAGTTTCTCTTCTCCGTCATCACGAACCGATTCAGCCTGGGATCCTTCTGGACAGATCTGGACAGTCGCATACGGACACACTGTAGGATCCGCTGCAGAGGCAGCAGCCGTAAAATCCGTAAGGAAGCAATCCAGTTCCATGGTGTCATGCGGTTCGTCGGCATGCAGCGATTCGCAAGACTGCCAGCCCTACTCAGGTGGATTGGCTGGCTATCTTTTGGGGGGCAGTCTGTGCTCCCGTCGACTTGCTCGGGAGTATTTGATGGAGCTTTTGTTTTTTTGAGTCTAGGCAGATGGACAGGGATCATTACAAAAGGGGCATGTGTGGATGCATGTGTCGTGTGCGAGAACCGCAAGAGTATCATTACACGGATCTACCAGGATGCCGTGAGACCATGTGCCATGGCCAGCGGCAGCAACAGACTCACGCTGAACAAGACATGATTTGTGTCTTTTTACCAGGCGCTGGACTGTGGGTCGTCTTCTGCATTCATCTCTCCATGGTGCAGCCCCGAATCGTGTGCTGGACCGCAGGCAGTGTATAGCTAAAGACAGTGTCTAGGGGTAACGGAGAGGTGCCGGCAGGCCCAGCGTTCACAACAAAGGAGCAGCTCCCTTTGCGACAGATGGACCAAATTGTGCCTGGGAGCTGCATTGGAGCTTTGCTAGCGCAGAGTTTGCAGGGTACGGGGTTGTCGTCCTGTGGGCCGGTGAGTCACGGCTTGAGAAGAGCAGGAAGCTAATGTGAGACCGCTTCTCGGCGACATGTAGGATGCAGTGCTCTTGACGACATGCTCCCGCTGACACGATCCGTTTGTGCATGATGGGAAGTCCGCCGGGCAGTTTGGCTGCATGGCACAGATAGACAAGGTTTATGCAAACAACACCTTCATGCAGAGATGGGAGGCTGCACGGATGCAAGCTTGATTTTTTCTTCTGGGAATCGAGTTCCCTTTGCAGGTTTTCGTCTTGTTGTTGTTGAGCTCACCGTAAGAGGCAACGTGCAGCGGTGTTGCCTCCGAGCTGATGAGGTGAATATTATGATGCCACGGCCGGAGTATGAGGCCCTGCTGGAGAGCATGATGCAGGCATGCCAGGCCGGTCTGCGGATACTGCTTAGGGCCTAGGACACCAAACGAACTCAGATTTCAAAACATTCTGGCATTCGTTGAGGATGCTTCCATTTGGCATGAGGCAGTTCGAATGGCCGCTCGACGCCATTTTTGTTTCTCTGTGGGGTGGATGATAAATCTCCAAAGAGCACTTCCAAATCAGCTGTCATCCTTGTGCTCTCTACCGCAAACAGCAACCAAGCTCTGCGTCTTGTACCTCTTCGTCCTGATGATGAAGTTCTTCAAGTCGCTTGGTTTCAGCACGGACGCGATTCCAATCGATAGCGTTTTTTGTGGGAGAGCTTCAAGTCTTGGTCTTGGTCCCATTCTGAGGGGCCGGATCCGAGGTCCTTCAAGGCAAATGCTCAGCTGGACGTTGTCATCACGACTTTGTCGGGCTCTGTTAAAGAAGCTGGGACTGGGACTTCACGCTTTGCCTTGGCTGTGGTTCTCGACGTCTGACTCAGGATGTGTCTCACTTTGGTATTGTCTTCTTGACCATCTTCCTCTGCCTCTCAGTTGAAGATTAGGAAGACTAGATTGGCAGGGAGTGGAAGCTGCTGTAGATGTCTTCCGATACTCTTTGGGGAGCTCTCGTGCACCGAGCAAAGCCAGACTCATGTGTTCGAGATCAGGCTACTCTTGGAGCGGTCATGTTCGAGCCCCAGACATTGGCTGCCGTCGGAGTTTGAGACATTCCAGAGTTCTCAGTGATGCGGGGCCGGCAGATGTTTCAGCATGTCGTAGCAACCCTGCGCATGAAAGTCGTGGCCTAAAATACACTTCGTAACTTGGAAGCCTGCTTCAAAACCTCGAAGCCGCTGCAATTCTCCCGAGATCTTCTTCGGGAAGGATACGGAAGGTTGCAGCACGCAGCTCGGCCAGAAGATCCTCCTGCAATGTGGGCATCCTGGAAGTTCCTCTTTTTGCCCTTTTGCGTACAGCAATGTGGTAAAGCCTGCGTCGCGAGGCATGGCAGTATCATGATAATCGGGGACCTTAGCCTAGCTCTAATGCAGAATCCAATTTATGAGGACCTCTAGTTAGAGACATTATTCTGGGCACAACATGTTTGGTCGTGCCAAGGATGCTGGGTGCCATCTTCTGGCGCTGGTCCAGTGTTCGGGCATGAACATCAGGGTACGCACCTCCGTCTTTGACAAATGGGTCCGGCAGCACACTGTGTATTCGTGAATAAAGTCGATGAGCCTGATGTCAAGTTGTGCTACAGCTTCGTGAAACTCACAACTTCAAGCATGTTCCTGTCGCGATGCCGCGCGTGCCTTGCTTTGTTTGCCATATTGTTCCGAGTGAAAACGTGGAAATCCACCATCACCTTCTGGAGAAGGACTGAATGCGAAAGGGGCAGGTTCTGTCTCAAATGAACGGAGATGTTGACCTTGCTCACCACGTTGCATGCAGTTTCAAGCTGCATTCGAGCTGAATGCATCTATGTAGGGTTACATCATCGCCAGAGACCCAACGTACAAAGGACGCATTAAACATGTTGGCTGGATGAGTTCAAAATCCGCGGGTCATACAGGATTGAATCCCAGTTGAAGAGCCATCTGCCCCTGTGTACCAAGGCTTTATAGCCGACAAGAAACTAAACTTGAAGGCTAGGTGTGACCGAAGCGGCGAAAGCATACCTTGCGACGGATCTTGGGACTGAGGTGGTGTGGGAGTTGGCGACATGGAAGACCTCGATTTGCTTGGCCGAGTCCCGTGCTTGAACAGGAGTCCGCAGCATCGGCATTCTGCATCACAAAATTGCTCGATCCGTAACGCACGAAATTGAGCTCGCAGGTGAGACGTTAGTTTCCATCTTGCATACTGAGATCCTCGGCTACACCTACACTTTATCGTACGAGTTCCTGGTGCGGCACTCAGGTCGCAAAGGGACGTTTGGAAACAACAGCGTGCAAGACTTTCAGGCCGCACTCGAGTGGCCATAATATAAACCCCCTGCCATGTTACAGCCGACTATCAGCATGTTTGATTCTTGCTCCGAGACTGTTCGGCAACGAACACTGGAGCAATCTAAACGTTCCGCAATCGAGCCCGACTAGCTGCTGCTGGCGACAAAGCATTGGCAGCTCCGGCCGGTATTTGAGTCTATTTGTTTCGGGGGCAGTTCGGTCTGAGGCGGACAGGAGTTCTACGAAGAAGGTGTGCCGTCTCCTCTCTCAACTGTCTTTGCGATTCTCTGGCCTGCTTGGGGCGCCAGGCATAGGTCTTTCCCCTTCGATACGAGTTCTCGAGGTAAAACCTGAAACCGTGTGCCGGTATGAAAATGTTTCACACGCAGCATGGAGTAAAGCAAGCTGATGACACCGGCTTTAACAAGGTGCCAGGTTTTTTAGGCTGGGCTGTAGAGATTGTCTGCTGCTCATTGCGGTTGCGAGTCTCGGAGTTGGAGTGAAGTAAGCTCCTAGCTGTCGGTTGCCGAATTACCGACCTTGGCAAATGGAGCTCTCGATAATGTCGATGTTAGCCCCGAAGACACGAAAAGGCACAGCAGGAACCCTGTGTCAAAGTGATCCCAGACACATTTTCCGAGCTGAACGTCATGGATGCCGGCCTGTTAAAGCCTTTTTCTTAATGGGTAGTTGAAACGCCTTTCCATTTCGAGAGCTCTTGGTGGGCGTTGGTGTCGGAAGCCGGAGAGCACTTCATGTCCGGGATAAGAGGCAGCATGAAGGCAGCACTCCAATCAGCAATGCCTTGAGCCCTAAAATCGGTCAGCCTAGGTGCTGAATCTGCTGTTCGGCATTCTGTTTGGCTTGATCTTTGCTGCTCGGGCTTGTACACCCAAGCGGTCCGCCATGGTTGAAAGGGTGAAGGGCTGTCCTTCCACATGCACAAAGTCGAGGAGTCCTACGGCCGGACCCAGAAGGAGGCAGGGAACCCCATCTCGGTGGTGGAGCAGACCCATAGCTGCAGTTGGTGCCGGGAGTAGAACTTTACCTTGCTGCCCATGTTGATTGGATCATCGACTTGATGTCCGGCAGTGCGTAACTGTCACTTGGCCGTTCGCGAAGAGAAGTCGTGCGGAAGACAAGGATCCGCCGGGCTGTGAAGGAGATGCCGCTTGCCTGAGTTCTCTTTTTTGGAGAGAGAGAAAGAGACAGGCCTTGTGAAAGAAAGAGACAGAGAGAGAGAGAGAGGGTCCACGCCCGCAGCACACACAGCAGACCCAGCCGGCAGCCACCACGGAAGCTCAGCCCGACGCCCAAACAACACACCCCACCAGACCCACTCCACCTCAGCCCAGCACCAGCAGCAGAGGGCACCAGACCCGGGCACCGACAGCACCCCGCGACACCAGCAACCTCCACAACAGACCTGGTCCCGACACGGCGGACGAGGCCCGCAGCGCACAGCACACAGAGAGCGGAAGGATTGGGTCAAGGAACAATTCCTCCGGTACGGCTTGCACAAACCGAACCACGGTACGTGGACAGACGCAGAGGCACAACTTTACAGGTACCTTAACCAGCGGCCGACAGGCCCTGCTCCACAAGCAAGCCTCGCAGACATCTTCAAAACAACCAACGAGTGGATGAGAGGGAATGCTCCCCCTGACACCACACGGTTCCTGTGTTTACTCAGGGT
>CAJNDV010012936.1:55379-60379 GCA_905221635.1 Symbiodinium sp. CCMP2456
CCCCCCCCCCCCCAGTGGGGTCTGTCGCCAGGAGCAGCTGAGGCAGTTTCAGGAAGCAGGCTGGATGGACGCAAACACGCTGCACATTGGCGAAGATATTTCGGAGGCCCCTATCCCCAATGCCAAGACCTCAAGCCCTGAAGCGTCGATGAGTCGATTTCGATGCTTGGAGCTGACTCCCGATACTCGTTTTGTCAGCTTTGGTATGCTGACCTTTAGTCCATATATTCCTGGAGTAAGGCCACGCACCCCCCCTCGGCCGAACCCCGCTGATGCTGATGATGCGCGCTGTTTGCGGGCACCCGCGACCCACTCACAAAACATCGCGCTGCAGGGCCGGTTGCGGGCGCTCCGAGTGCTCATGATGCTCGCCGGCTTGCCTCCTGGGTCGTCGGCCCCGAAACCCGACATAGCTTGGCTGCGAAACGCGTGCGTGTTCCGAAAGGCCTCCGGGCGAGGTCCTGCGCAGCCCGGTGGAAAAGCGAGGGTCCCATGAAACAGGGTCGGCGGCACTGCGCGTCGCCCCTTTTGTGAATGCAAAGCTTGCAAGCTACAGCTCGGCTAAGCCGAGGACCCACAGGACGCATGAGCTCGGGGACCGAGCGCTGCCCGATTTAATGGCTGCCGCCACCGACCCCGAAGTCAGAAGTATATATATATATATATAGCAGCATACCTTGTTAGACTACTAAGTGCAGAGGGTGTCAGCAGGGTGGTAAGCGGCGTACTCAAAACACGCGAAAACCCGCGCCAGCAGGCAGGCCGCGGAGTCTGGGCAGGGTGGTGGGCGGTGTGGGCTTTGGTGGGCGGTGTGACTTTTGGAGGGTATTAGGGTCGAGTTAAATGATTTATTAAATGACTTAATTGCGACTGAAAAAAAACACGCGAAAATCCGCGCTAGCATGGCGGGCCGCGGACGGTCGGGATCAGCAGGGTGGGCAGGGTAGTGGCGGTGTGGATTTTGGTGGGCGGTGGTGTGGGTTTTGGTGGGCGGTGTGACTTTTGGAGGTGCTGGGCATGCATTAGGGTCGAGTTGAGAACTGACTTAGTTACGACTAAACAAACACGCGAGGAGGGGGGGCCTGGAGGGGGTCCGAGGGGCAAAGAGGGGTTCGGCATGCGTTCGACTGAAATTAAAGAAATTATTCAATTGGCATGATTTTTCACATGAAAACACAGTCGCCGAGGAATGGAAACGCTAGGCGACAAACGCTCGCGGGCGATTTTGGTCAAGGGGGGGAGGCATGGAAACGCTAGCTGATGGGTCGGGGAGGTGCAAGGGAACATGAAAACGCTAGGCGACACTGGTCCAGGGGCGTCCGGGGGGGGAAAGAGGGGCTGGGCATGCGAGCATGGTGAATTGAGCGCAGGCGCTGGCGAGGGCAAGGGATCCAAAAGGGTCCGGGGGGGCAAAGAGAGGTTGGGCATGCATTAGGCTGCATTGAGCTCGAATTAGATTGCCCAGTTACCACTACTTACTACTTTGCGCACGAAAACACATTGTCGCGGAGGGATGGAAGCACTAGGCGACGAACGCTGGCAGCGGGAAGGCCCGAGGGGGTTCGGGAGGGCAAACAAGGTGGTGGAACACAGCTTCTGAGCGCCGCCAGGGTCGGCGGATATGTATATATTTCACCGCTTTTCCAAGCGCGTATTGCGGCATTTCGGAAAGCTGCGAAAGATCTGTGGCCAAGGTTCTTGGATTTGGAGATTTTCACGTACAATGCGCACCAGGTGCATCGATTGCTTGGGCTCGGCCCACCACTGCGTGAAAAGAAGGCAGTTCCTTCTTTGCAGGATTTCTAAGTCTACATTCTGGTCAAGACGAAGCGTGTCAATCAGGGCGTCTTTCGGTTGCAGGGTGTTTGATAGGACCCTGCTTCGATGCTTGCGGTAATTCGGCTCGCACATGGGTCGGGGCTTGACCTTGCTGCGTGACTGTTGCCTGAAAGACATTGATTTTGCAGTTCAATACCGCTGGAGTTCCTCTTATCGTACCAGTCTCGCGTTGTTCTATCTCAGCTTCTCACACCTGGCGAGACGAGCAGTTTCGCCCGCTCCGAGCACTGACTTCAGGAGTGAACAAACCTAAGCAGCTGTATAATACCCACAATCAGGAGACAAAGAAAGTGGCAACGTGCGTCCGTCCGGTGCTCTTGGTCCCCTTCGGGCAGGTTGCGTTCACGATGCAGATCATGCGGCTGGAGTGGTCAACTGCCGGCTACCTCATCCAGCGACCAGGCCACTCCGCGGAGAGTCCGACTTGTGTTTGTCCCACACTCTTGATTCAAGACTCTTGCTTGTTGGATAAGAAGAGGTCGGTTGTGCACAAAACCGTCTACCGATTGAAATTCTTTCGACGTGTTACTTTACATAAACACTGGCCCGGGATCACCACCTGAAGGTTGTGCTTTACCTGAAGCATAGCGTTTCGGCGTGTCAGTCAGCTCCTGCGCTGCACAGCAGATGAATGCATTATTCGCGAAGCAATCCTTTAAGCCAGTGCCTTGAGGCTAAGAAAACAAATGCTTCCGTTACTCCGACACAACCATTGCACACATGGAATTTCTGCATGCTCTTGCGCTTCTGGACATGGCTTTTGCTCGTCTCATGTCGCAACACGCTGTTCGGGTTTCCCTTCCTGCTGTGGTTTGCCATCGCTCGCTTGGCCAGGAGATGCAGTCGAAACCTTTCTCACCGTTATTGTCATTCTAGTCCTCAGCAGTGTATTCACAGTTCATGCAAGTCAGATTGCTGTGCTCAGCCAGAACTGCGATCGGGCCGAGACGGTCAAAGTGAGCCGAGCGGGTCGAGCGGGTCGGTGAAGAAACCATTGCGGTTGCAGATGCGACTTGTGCAATTCTTCCTACCAGCCATCGCTCGACGTGATGTGTTTTGATGGCCTCACGGATGATGCGAAACGAGAAGCGTTTGCGGCCAATGTTTCGGGTGCGTACCCAGCTCGCTTCACGTGTGGATGGTCCATGCGTGCTACCCAGGTTTCTGGAACAGTGCCTCTCTTTACATATTGCACGACTTGATTCACCCAGAGCTCGAGGCATCCGCGAGACATTTTATGCTGCACCGTACCACAACCTGGCTCTGGTGCTGCCCGACCTCATGTTTCTGACTCTGACGCTTGGCTCAACCTGCATAATCTGCTCCATGCTCCACTTGGCTGGGGAAGACACTTTCGGGAGACCTCTCGGATGCTTTCTCAGCCGGTCGATAGACACTTCGGGCTGCACGTGAGGCTGACGAGCATTCTCTATTCGGAGCTGAAGGAAGCCATTCCGGCAGCCATGAATGGCTTAGATGGCGTCAAGGCACGTGTCACTTTTCCCTTTTGGATTGAATTCCGGTCTTTTCCGATGCCTCTTTTCCTCGCATGTTGTCGCTCCTTTGCGAGTCGGAGTCCTCGGTCGGATATCGTGCCCGTGACTCTTGCAGATTCGGGAAGTGAAGATGGTTTGCTCTTCGACCTATTTTGCAAGATTCCCTCGCTGGCAGGATTACTTGAAGTTCTGGAACGTCGTGGACTGGATCAACGTGACAGTTGGAATAGGATGCGTGTGTCTCGGCCGAGCATGATAATTCTCCCATCCAGCTATCATGCAAAATCGAAGTGAGTTGTTCGCATTGATTGTATGACGAAGAAAAGCACCACAGACTCGCCAGAGACCACAGCCACAGATGTGAACAGCCCAATTCGCATAAACGTCAGATTTGCAAGCTGTGTTCAGCACGGTTTCAAGCTCCAATTCCAACTGATTCCTCCGGTAAGCTTGAGTCCTCCGAGGTCGGTTTGGCTCGCCTTCGTGCTGAAACTAACCGTGGAGCTGGAGGAAGTCCTGAAGGGTCTACCCTCAGAGGTCTTGGATTTGTATGCATCTCGGCAAGCCCGTGAGATCACAAACGCCACGTCAATTCAAAAGTGCAAGGAGCTCGTGTAGCAGGCAAGATGCGGTACAAGTAGCGAGTAATTGCCGGTGTGTTTTCTCAGGTCTTCACGAATCGCACCTACCTGAGATACGAGGACTCGCAGGGTTTGTTGACGCTCTGTGGCCGTACCTAGAGGGCTCAATTCCGCCAGACTGCCATTGCCTATTCTCATCACACGGGTCGCTATGATGCTTCAATTGGTGGCCAGACCGCCTTTTCAGCCGCGTTCAGGGGTTCATCGAAATTGGCCGCAGCACAGGCTCCCGTCTTCAGATCGCCGACTTCTAGCATACTGTTCACCAAGCACGCTCGGGATACTGCTGATGAGCAAAGCGATTAACATCCCTTGTAAACAGGTTTCAAACATACAAGGCTGGGAAAATCGTGTCCTTAAAGGTACTTTGACTGTAGCACAGGACAATGCAGCAATGGTGAGGTTCAAGCTTCTCGCATGCAGTGCATGATTCGCCAGGCTCATGCTTTTCGGGTCAGCCGCGTTGGACACACTTGCAGCTTTGTGCCGCAGAGGAATTCGACACCTTCGTTGATCGACAAGACGCTTCATCTTGGAAAGGTGCTTCGAAGGTGGGACAGTTGAGGCGCATTCTTTGTGGACATCCCAGCAATGAGAGTCGTAAGTGTTGGTCCTGTGTGTGGAGTCGGAATGTTCACGTTCTGGAGAACTCGGAAGGACTGAAAGGACTAAGGACTCCTTGCAAGAGCTCCGCTACAGCTGTGCTAGGAAGGAGCGAGAGAGAGAGAGAGAGAGAGGTTCAGGTGAGGGGGACTTGTTCTCCCTTACCCCTAGCCCTGGCGAAAGAAAGAGGTTCATGGGCGCGTTCGCGCGCGAGGAGAGCGCTCTTGCTCTCCTTTGGCTGTGCAGAAGAAGGTTCATGTGGCCCCGAACCCAAACGCCCAGCAAGCAAGCAAGCAAGCAAGCAAGAGAGAGCCTCCTGCTGCATTTTTCACACTTCGAAATTGCCCGTTTCGGTAAACACGTTGCAAAGAGGTTGTGAAATGGGAGGGAGAGTTCTGTTTCTTTAGTCGACTTTAAGTGT
>CAJNDV010012936.1:62879-65920 GCA_905221635.1 Symbiodinium sp. CCMP2456
AAGAGTTGCTTGACCGTGGCATGGCTCGGTCGGCTGGAAGCTTCAACTTGTAATTGAAACGCTGTTGTGTGAACGATAGCAAGAATTCGGTTCCTCTTGGATTGCATAAGCTTGGGCCTTTGTAAGACCGCTGGTGTGTCATTTAGTAACGCGCACACACACACAGAGTGTGTCTACGAACTGCTGGCTCGACCCTTTGTGACCGTTGCGACTTAGATCCTCTCGCCGTCGCCCCCCCCTCCTGAGATGTAACCTGGGCGTGTATCCCCTCGCAAGGCGTCAGGACACAGGCAAACACAGGTGTCTCTTTTGCCACACGCGCACAGCTGTAGATCAGTACTCTGCTAGAACCTTGAGCGACAGGCATGGATACATGCAAGTGGCAGGAACCTTTACGTATAATGTGTTGCTGTTCTTTGTGTTAATATTAACACGAGTTTATACACTACACCCGTATTGTTATTAATATTATTGCCGAAGCAGGAAACAAGCTCTTGATCGGACTTATGCCCTCGCACGGACAACCTTTTTTCACACCAACCCAACAAACAAGCTTCGTAGCTTCCTGAGCTGTACACATCAACCTCAGAATACAAAGCTGCTACTGAAAGTCTCTTGAAAGGATGTGACACATGATCTGCTGGCTTTTGCCGAGAATGGCAAATGCCTAGACGTCCTGGGGAACCTGGGCCATATCGAAACCCACCACCCCGAAGTTTTCCAGCCAACATGGCTTCGCACATCGGCAGCATGCACAAGCCCCCAGCCTCAGGAGAACGTGTTTGATGCACAGCTCTGCACACACTCCCCTAAAATGGATCGTTCTCCATTTTCATCGCTGTGCACTTGTTCGTACAATCAGGGGCCCCAGCTGCAACACTTGCAGAGTCGCCTGCTTTCGATATTTTCTCGGTTTGACAGGGCCGGGCACTCCCTATTGTCATGTACACAGTGAGCAGACTTAGTGAAATACACAATCCTATACGATCTCTCAGCGCCTCGGTGCCCAGATGGTAGCACTCCTGGAGCGAAGCACACGGGACACAGTGACCTTAGTATTGGAGCCCCAGAGCACTGCATTGGCCTACAACTGCGCCCACTATGGAGGCAGTCGCCGTTCTGAATAAGCAACACGACGGAAGCCGGTGCCGTAGCTGGACAGCTCAGGATGACCTTTTGTTTCACTCCCCAAGGTCTACGAACCCAATCTTCCGCATCAGCTCCCCTCGCAGAAGGATCACTGACGCCTAGAGGACCCATGACTTGCCGGCTAGAAGCCGCTGACTGCCCAGTTTGACAATGCGACTCCTCACCCAAGGTCCTATCGAGGCCCAACCCGCAGGGGAAAGCATCTGTGGAGTCCGCTCGGAACTCATTCAGCATTGCCTTAGGAAGGCCTTACTTAGGGTCTTTACCAGGACCTAAACCATTAGGGGCAGCTACTGGGTTTCGCGATTCCGTCTTGGCATCCTCCTTTGGGTTCCTACCAAAAACTAAACCCAAGGGGGGTCCTACTGGGTTCCGCGGCTCCTTCCTCACCTCTTCCTTAGGGTTCCTATCAGGACCTAAAATCAGGGGGGAACCTACTGGGTTTTGCAGCTCCTTCCTCGGCTCTTCCTTAAGGTTCCCATCAGGACCCAAACCCAAGGGGGAATCTACCGGGTTTTGCGGCTCCTTCCTTGACACTTCTGGGGTCTTTTCAGGCCCTAAACCCTTAGGGAGGCCTACTGGGTTCTGCAGCCGGCCACCACTGGAAGTAGAAGCACTCCCAGAACGTGTCTGTGCTCTTCCAGACTCATCATACTCAACCGCAGCCCTCAAGTCCCTATCAGGAGACCTTGCTGCTATAGTCACATTCACCACTGGGGAAAACTGCAGTCCCTCAGATCGTCGTCTTCTCAAAGGTGTAACAGACTCAGAACTGCACACGCTAGCGTCTACATCTTGCCCTCGGCCAGCTGAGTCACAATTCACGCTCCGGTCCTCGGAATAGGGCGAGCTCCCCCATTTTACCCAAAGACAAGCACTTACAGCACCCAGTATGCTGCAAAAGGCATCAACACCCAAAACTCCCACGTACCGTCATCGTCTGGCTCACCTTGCCTATAACCAGCAGCAGATTGAATCGACCACAGCAGCAACGTTTGCACCACTAACCCAGGACCCCTAGGCATACCCGAATCAGTGGTCCACTCTCCTATCGAAGTTTTGCTGGGCTCACTGCTCACCTCAACGACATCATCAACGTACCGAAACTGATTTTCTGGCATTACTGGCCAGGGGTAATCAGGAGGAAGGGGCACAGTAGGGGCTCTAGCGTTTGCAACAAATTCGGCTGGCGGGACCGGCACAGGATGTTGCACAAACGATGGTTCTGCACCATACACATTGATGTATGCAGCGGCAACGTCACTGAACCCTATTCCCTCAGGAAGCCTAATTTCCGGAGAAGCAGACCCATCCCTCACCCTTTCAACTCCCTGATTCAGTCCGAAGAACTACTGGCCTGTTCTCTCCTTTCGGCTGCTTCGCACAGTCCTTCATACAACTGCTCATACAGCTTCTCTAGTGACTCTTGTGCACGCGGAGAGAGCGTCGGCTACTACGGCATCGCCCGGACTTTGCTTCGTCCTTCTCTTGGGCAACCACGTCTTCTTCGACTGCGGCGTGCTCAGCCCAGAGCACTTGGAGGGCATCGCCATCAGCAGAGCGGGTATTTACACGGGTAACGTTTTGGACGCCAGTTCGTGGGGCCATGTGGGGCTGCATGTCCCGGGCCTGGGCCGAGAGCTGGACCAGGGTCAGAGCCCCGGTCTATGAGATTATGGCCGTCTTCGACGAAGCGCCGATTGACACGGACCTGTGAGCGATTCCGTGACTTGGCACCGTCCCGCACATGCCCCGGGTTTGGTGGGCAGTGTGTCCGGCCGGGGGCTGCTTCGAGCTACGACCAACACGGATACTACTTGTACACGCCTGTAGCTTTTGGCTAGCGCTTCATTAGTGCGATGTTTGTTACTACGCGCACTGTGTGTGTGTGT
>CAJNDV010012936.1:66020-76912 GCA_905221635.1 Symbiodinium sp. CCMP2456
GGCAGGAACCTTTACGTATAATGTGTTGCTGTTCTTTGTGTTAATATTAACACGAGTTTATACACTACACCCGTATTGTTATTAATATTATTGCCGAAGCAGGAAACAAGCTCTTGATCGGACTTATGCCCTCGCACGGACAACCTTTTTTCACACCAACCCAACAAACAAGCTTCGTAGCTTCCTGAGCTGTACACATCAACCTCAGAATACAAAGCTGCTACTGAAAGTCTCTTGAAAGGATGTGACACATGATCTGCTGGCTTTTGCCGAGAATGGCAAATGCCTAGACGTCCTGGGGAACCTGGGCCATATCGAAACCCACCACCCCGAAGTTTTCCAGCCAACATGGCTTCGCACATCGGCAGCATGCACAAGCCCCCAGCCTCAGGAGAACGTGTTTGATGCACAGCTCTGCACACACTCCCCTAAAATGGATCGTTCTCCATTTTCATCGCTGTGCACTTGTTCGTACAATCAGGGGCCCCAGCTGCAACACTTGCAGAGTCGCCTGCTTTCGATATTTTCTCGGTTTGACAGGGCCGGGCACTCCCTATTGTCATGTACACAGTGAGCAGACTTAGTGAAATACACAATCCTATACGATCTCTCAGCGCCTCGGTGCCCAGATGGTAGCACTCCTGGAGCGAAGCACACGGGACACAGTGACCTTAGTATTGGAGCCCCAGAGCACTGCATTGGCCTACAACTGCGCCCACTATGGAGGCAGTCGCCGTTCTGAATAAGCAACACGACGGAAGCCGGTGCCGTAGCTGGACAGCTCAGGATGACCTTTTGTTTCACTCCCCAAGGTCTACGAACCCAATCTTCCGCATCAGCTCCCCTCGCAGAAGGATCACTGACGCCTAGAGGACCCATGACTTGCCGGCTAGAAGCCGCTGACTGCCCAGTTTGACAATGCGACTCCTCACCCAAGGTCCTATCGAGGCCCAACCCGCAGGGGAAAGCATCTGTGGAGTCCGCTCGGAACTCATTCAGCATTGCCTTAGGAAGGCCTTACTTAGGGTCTTTACCAGGACCTAAACCATTAGGGGCAGCTACTGGGTTTCGCGATTCCGTCTTGGCATCCTCCTTTGGGTTCCTACCAAAAACTAAACCCAAGGGGGGTCCTACTGGGTTCCGCGGCTCCTTCCTCACCTCTTCCTTAGGGTTCCTATCAGGACCTAAAATCAGGGGGGAACCTACTGGGTTTTGCAGCTCCTTCCTCGGCTCTTCCTTAAGGTTCCCATCAGGACCCAAACCCAAGGGGGAATCTACCGGGTTTTGCGGCTCCTTCCTTGACACTTCTGGGGTCTTTTCAGGCCCTAAACCCTTAGGGAGGCCTACTGGGTTCTGCAGCCGGCCACCACTGGAAGTAGAAGCACTCCCAGAACGTGTCTGTGCTCTTCCAGACTCATCATACTCAACCGCAGCCCTCAAGTCCCTATCAGGAGACCTTGCTGCTATAGTCACATTCACCACTGGGGAAAACTGCAGTCCCTCAGATCGTCGTCTTCTCAAAGGTGTAACAGACTCAGAACTGCACACGCTAGCGTCTACATCTTGCCCTCGGCCAGCTGAGTCACAATTCACGCTCCGGTCCTCGGAATAGGGCGAGCTCCCCCATTTTACCCAAAGACAAGCACTTACAGCACCCAGTATGCTGCAAAAGGCATCAACACCCAAAACTCCCACGTACCGTCATCGTCTGGCTCACCTTGCCTATAACCAGCAGCAGATTGAATCGACCACAGCAGCAACGTTTGCACCACTAACCCAGGACCCCTAGGCATACCCGAATCAGTGGTCCACTCTCCTATCGAAGTTTTGCTGGGCTCACTGCTCACCTCAACGACATCATCAACGTACCGAAACTGATTTTCTGGCATTACTGGCCAGGGGTAATCAGGAGGAAGGGGCACAGTAGGGGCTCTAGCGTTTGCAACAAATTCGGCTGGCGGGACCGGCACAGGATGTTGCACAAACGATGGTTCTGCACCATACACATTGATGTATGCAGCGGCAACGTCACTGAACCCTATTCCCTCAGGAAGCCTAATTTCCGGAGAAGCAGACCCATCCCTCACCCTTTCAACTCCCTGATTCAGTCCGAAGAACTACTGGCCTGTTCTCTCCTTTCGGCTGCTTCGCACAGTCCTTCATACAACTGCTCATACAGCTTCTCTAGTGACTCTTGTGCACGCGGAGAGAGCGTCGGCTACTACGGCATCGCCCGGACTTTGCTTCGTCCTTCTCTTGGGCAACCACGTCTTCTTCGACTGCGGCGTGCTCAGCCCAGAGCACTTGGAGGGCATCGCCATCAGCAGAGCGGGTATTTACACGGGTAACGTTTTGGACGCCAGTTCGTGGGGCCATGTGGGGCTGCATGTCCCGGGCCTGGGCCGAGAGCTGGACCAGGGTCAGAGCCCCGGTCTATGAGATTATGGCCGTCTTCGACGAAGCGCCGATTGACACGGACCTGTGAGCGATTCCGTGACTTGGCACCGTCCCGCACATGCCCCGGGTTTGGTGGGCAGTGTGTCCGGCCGGGGGCTGCTTCGAGCTACGACCAACACGGATACTACTTGTACACGCCTGTAGCTTTTGGCTAGCGCTTCATTAGTGCGATGTTTGTTACTACGCGCACTGTGTGTGTGTGTGTGTAGGAACAAGCACAAGTGAAGGGCGACAGCTGAATGTAAGCGATTTTATCGTACACTTTTTCGTCGACTGTAGCGAGGATCCAATGACCGCTTGGATGTGGCTCCTTGTTCGCAGCTGATGCGTAGCAAGGGCAGCATGTGGCAGATTTCTTGCGATTGTTTGTTGATGGATCCCAAAATATAGTTGGGGGCCGGGGCGGATCTTTCGCCCCCACCCACCAGCAGAGCAAGTCGCGTCAAGTCAGCATGTGAACATGCGTGCCACCAGGTGATCCAAACCATTACAGACTCTGCGACAGACGTGTTCCACTTCGCGATCGCTTTTGCGTTAGTGCTTCAGCTGAACAGTAAGCGCTGTTAGGGGCACCATATGACTACGGCATGGACAAAAACGCGCTGCCGCTTTGCCTGGAAGGCATGCCTCGGAAGTGTCCGCAAGTAATCTCATTGTCGGGGTCTCGTTGTGCTCGTCGCAGCAACACCTTTAAAGCAAGTCACGAAACTTTTTAGAGGCTGCGAGTTGCACCCCGCGGAGTGGCAGCTTGCCCCGCCCGTGTGGCTTGACAGGTCTTCTTGTGCTTCGCATCAGCTGGCATGGTTCTATTCGGCTACACAGTGGAAGGCTTCCACACCTTCATCTACTCCTTGCTCCTGGGATTTGGAGTTTCAACATGATTTTTGTCTCAAGGACACAGCAGCCTTGAGAATGTCGAGGGGTCTTGTCCAGCCCACTCTGCTGCCTCGCAAAGACAGACAGCGGATCAGTGAGCGCAAACTGCTCAGCAGTCCAGCCCAGGTTCTTCTGTTGGCGCTCGGGCGTTGGTATGGACGATATCGATGTGTATGAAGTCTGGTATCAGGTGTGCAAAGGGTCATCTTCCGCTTAGTCCTCGCACCTGAAACATCCAGAGCCTCACGTCGTGCAGGTGCTGGCTTATTTTTGGTACTTCACGTACTTGGCCTTGATGAGCCGCTTTGCCGCCAGAGAGCCTTGCTGTTGTGAGTCTGAATCCTTGTTCTGTGCAGTCCTGTCACCAGTGCCGCTGTCAGGAGAACTGTACTCCATATGTCAAATGCCGACGTAGTGAGCACGTGTGAGCCCAAAATGCTATACCCTGTGCATTCGGGACAAGCCGTTCCATGGAAAGTACAGTGCAACCAGCACAGTTCCATTGAATAGCATGTCAGAACTTGGCTGGATCCCTCGTCGGGGACCAGCGGACCCTTACATTCTCCCCTAAATTGCGCAAGCCATCCTAAATCCCTTCCACACAGAGCTTGAGGATTGAGGGTGTCGAGCTGAGCTGCCTATGTGCATGGCAATCGTGCCAGGTACCTTGATGATCAACATCTTGGTCGGCCTCATTTTTGAGGCTCCCGATCCGAAGATACGACGTCTCCTCCCCGGAAGCTGGACTGATCCTCCAGACGGGAAGCATAGATGCAAGTAGGAGAGCCGCAAGCGAATCCGATGCAGATGTGTGCAGGCCTACGGTCGCATTCACGCCAATGCAGGCGAGCCACCCACTTTGCTGGAGCAGGCGCCTGTCTCGCTTGGTATTGATGTGCTGTGAAGGACATGACATGCAGAAGTTGTGATTAGAGCAACTGCCGTGTTTGCATCATGGCAAGTAAGCCGCAAAAAAACACCAGAATGGAAGCCAGGTGAGTGAAGCTGTGGACACGCTGAAGGATACCAAGTCTTTCATCAACATGTGGCCCGCTTGCGTGGTGAGTGACGTTGGAAGCGAGAGTGTCTTCGGATTCCTCGCATCTCTCAGTGTTGACAGTTGATTGCTGAAGACCCATCTTTCTCCACGGGGGTCATGTCAGCATTCGATCACACTGTAGGCCATAATGTCTGAAGGTGGTACATCATCTGCGACCTCGAAGATGATGATTTTCCTGCGCATCCTGCAGAGCTCGTCCCCGGGCTTTGGACGAACGTGTAGCCCAGCAAGGCAGAGTGGAAATCGACGTGTGACCCTTTCGGACATGTGCTTCAATCCGTCACCCCAAGGTCACAGTGCGAAGTTTAAAGAAAGCTTTCTCCAAAGACAGGACTCGAGAACTGGCTCATGCACATGTTGTCGTTTACTGGTTGCATTGTCTGCCGTGACAGCAGCAACTTTGAAACATGATTCACTGCTTGTTCTGAACACAGGATGACAAAGCAAAATGCTGAGTACTTGATCGAGAACTCGTCCGCGTTTGCCAAGAAGCAGGTTGATCCTGCAGTCTTGCAGTGCGAGCCTTCCAAAGCCTCACGGGCCTTTTCGATCCCATCCAACGAAGATGCACTTGTGAACCTGGCAGCAGCTTCCCTGCAAGGTGCGTTCATCCAAGAGACCTTAACAAAATCCTCACTAACCCCTATTATCGGTCGCCGTCCAAAGCATCAGTGGGATGGGTGCTGGATTCCAGGATCCTGTTCATCATTCCTCAAATTTAGCGGGCTCTCTGGTGGGAGCGTGCTTTTTCAGGTATTGGAGCGCCCCCGGGGTGTAAGGGCTTAGTGACAGACTCAGGCTGGATTGTTCAATTGAATATATTGGTTGCTTGGACGTTCGCAGAAATTTGTTGTGTCCGAGACAGGCAAGGTTGTGGACGATTGCATCAGCAGTGACGTATTGGGTTTAGTTTAGGTTTTAGGGTAACCTATCTCTCCTGAAACCTTGGATGAAATGTAATTTTGAACGGTGCTACTGCATCTGAACTAGATCTTCGGAAAATGTTCACAGACTCGGACAAGGTTTTGGAGGTTCAAGACAAGCTGCCTCGACCATTTAGCTTTGCGCCCGTGTCCTATAGTAGGCGAAGAAGATCGACCTGTCTGTCTCCGACGGCGTGCGGATGATCGGTCAAGCGAGGACACTCTCGTGCCACTGGTTGTGCTTGCTGCGAAGTGCTCGAAGTTCTGACCTCATGTTTGTTCCGACAGCCGCGCGGTACTCGGCCCATCTTATTCCAACCGCCATCCCCGGTCGCCCGCACCCACGACACACTGTGCAGATAACTGTGCATAACAGCTGCCTGGAAGGACCAACACCAACAAGTTGCTCTCATTGTCCGAGCAAGCGACTGGGCACCAATGCAGCATGTCGGAATATCTCCGCCACGGACATTTTCCGCTGTTTTCTGCCTGCTTCCTGTAGCCATGCGCTCTGTTTCCATTCGAGGGGCTAATTGTGCCAAGAACTCGCAGGTGGTCAGGTAATTCTCAATTTCGATAGTCAGTAGTAATGCCTCTTTCACTTCCGCATGCTTCCGCAGGGTTTTGCCCGGTTGCTGTCGCCCCAAACCCCTACGTCACCGGAAGTGCGTTTCACGACACAGGCGCCGGTGACACATGACGCATGATCTATTCATTGCACACGCTGCCGACTACACAGCCCCGACGAGAAACGGGCTTGTATGGCTTTGCTTTTGATGAAAACGCTGGTTTCACCCGGGCTTTGGTTATGATTCGTGTATCTTTGTGTACTACATAGTGGATTTATGCGTGTCTACACTGTTTTTTGGGAAACTGCAAAAACCCATGGTTGTTTCCAGTCCGTAGCATGCGCAGCCTAGGGTAGGTTCGTGAATCGAGCGTTTTCACACGACTGCCAGTGTTCTCGGGTGGCACTGCTCTGGGCAGGGTGCACACGTGGGCCTTCGTGGTTGCACTGCTCCGGGTTGGAGATTTGGTCTGAGGGTAGTTGTGTTTGGGACTCCGGCTATGCACTGCTCTGGGTTTGGGATTTGGCTTTCGGGCCTGAGGCTTTAGAAGTTTTGCTACGGCAGTCGAAGGAGTCTTGCTGAAAGTAGTCTTGAAGGCACGAGTAACCGGAGCAGCACTAGCCATGGACTCTCTCACAACAATCAGCCCTCCCCTCAACCCCGCCCACACATTCTTTCGGCACCTGCACTTCGCGGGACAGAAATGTTCTCCCCCCGTCAGGTACTATACCCCACCTCTTCGACATGTCATGCAGAGAAGTACTGCCCTTGAGTGAGCGGCAAGCCATGCCATAGCTCCGAGATCATCATGCGTTGTGTTTTGGCCCCTCGCCCCCTCGCTAGCCCATTCGAACAAAGGCCACGGCCAGGCGCTCCCAGCTTTGCCAACACAGAGCGAGCCCTGAATCACCAGACTCCGTCGCGAATGCTGCTACTGTCATGAATCGAACTGTGTCATGACTCCCGGAAAGGGAAGATAGCATTTACCTTTGGGCAGATTTCCAGGGGCTGCTACTTGATTCCCGTGCCAGCTGTCAGCTTAGCCTCGGCAGAAGAGGTGGATACTAGCGACATTATGAGCAGCAGCTGTGCTGAGAGACCCAATACCAACACTGGACTTTGCGGTACTCAAACCTCGATCCAGCACCGGCACCTTGCAGGTGAATGCAATGCTGCGAAAGTTTCACATGAAACATGCAGAGGGTCCGCGAGAAGAAGACTGGCTCAAGACGTGCCTTGGCGGCTCTCGGCCTGGAGAGCCAGCCAACAGGTTTTGAGGGTAAGTCGGTTTAAGGTGGTCCTTTTTGTCGCGGGCACCAGGGGGTTTTGAGGCTTTGGGACTTCAGGGTTCAGGGCAGTTCAGGGTTTCGGTTTTAAGTCAGACTCATTGCTGTTCTGATGCATGTCCAAGATTTGACCCAGCAAGAGGCTTGGCGGGACAACTCCTCAGGGCCCTCAGGTCGTCAAGCAAGTGCCTCGGCGAAGCATGATTAGAGCGACTTGGCAGACTTCTAGGGACCTCGGTTTCGAAGGCTTGTGTGTGCTTGGCATCGAGCCGAGATCAGCAGGCATGCCTGACCCGCACCGAAATGGGAGAATAGCGGACGTTCCAAAAATCCAACATGGAAAACTTTTCGTCCGGCCCATGCTTTGTGACAGTGCTTCATTCATGTGGTGCAGCAGCATGATGGGACATGCTCGTGGTGCTGGAGGACCGGCAGTAGATCGGTCAGAGAGCAGGCCGTTGTTTGGCGATGGGGCAGGGGATGCAGGGGTGGGCAACAGAGGATCTCTGTCCGAACCTCTGGCCGCCGGTGAATTGTAGAAAGACTGCATCCGTGAAAGCGCGCAGCAGTAGCTGACGGCTGCATAGTAACTGTCGTAAGCTGAATCAATCTCTGAGCTAGTAACCCAGGACAATCCGCAGTCAGGAGTCCAAGACCTTCTGGATGCAACCAACAGGCTGGCCAGAAGAGTGCAGCAAAGCCAAGAGACAACAGAGAGCTGACGCTCGTAGGCTATTGCAAAGGGGCAGAAGATTACTTGTCCAAAAAGCAGGATGTATCTGTGCGTTCATGTGTCGGTCCTCGTCTTTGACAAGAGGCCCACGACATCCGCGGCATCGCAGCGGGAGAAGAAGGCAAAGTGAGACCATAGCTCTTGAACGACTTGCCAGTTTGTGAGCTTGCAATATGATGCGACCGCCTTCCCTGCGTATGTCTTACTGCTCGCAGTCTCGCGAAGAGCTCTTGCTGGAGCGCATGCGCGCCTTGACGTCGGACTTGATCAAGAAGGGAAAGGACTGGGCCGCGCGGCACAGACTCTCAGAATGCTGACCTGTAGCTCTTTGACTGCACGGCTTCCGGATATTTGTTCATAGGTGGACCATGGACGCTCTTGCGAGGTGTTGAAGTGATCGGCCATGTTTCGTCGTAGAAATCTAACCTGGCTGATCTGGTCCCTCGTTGCATACATCGGTGCCGTGTTGGTTTCGGGACCGGACATGCTACAGGTGTCCTCAAACTTAGGCCCTGCTTTGGAAGTAACCTGTGCCTATGTGAGTGAGAGAGCGCACATGCCCTCTACCTTCTCTCATTCTCTGGTTTCGCCGACTCTATGGTCAGATTGCATTGAGCTGTTCGTCTTGCCAGAAATAGTAGTAGCAATGACTTGGCAGACAGGCTTCGATCAGACCTTGCGTTTGTTCCATTCCATTCCACACGGAGTCAGCTCTTGCAATCGTGCAGCTAACCAGCGTGCGCTAGTTCTTCACTGACGGCTCCTAGGGATCAGGGTGAAGCGATACGGGGATTCGGAATCACAACACACGCCAAGAGAATCTCAGCTGAGGGAAGGCGTCAAAATCGAAGGATACGGTATCCACGTCTTGTGAACCCAGCTACGCGGAGTACTATGTACAGGCATTCGCCGATGGATGCGTGCTGAAGACCATGGACATTGCGTCTGACAAAAGACCTTGCGAGTAGCAGAAGCAAGCAAAGCAAAGTGCCGTGATGAGAAGACACGCCGGAAGAAATCCATCCTCAGTCAGAGACCGAACGCCACAGATCCATCCTTTGGAAGGAGCAGCACAGACTGGTGGACTTCATCGACCAGGCGATCCAGGGCCGACAAGAGAGCATTCAAGAGAAGGCCTGGGTCAACCGGGCCCCTTGGAGTATGCTAGCGTTGTACGAAGCTATGTTCACTGCTGGGGGTCGTTCTCAAGGTTCTTCCATCGAGAGTACGTCTCCTTGTCTGAACATTCTAACAGAAAAGGGCACCTACCTTCTCACCGTTGTGGGGATTTGCTTTCGCAGCGTCCGTATGCAAATGCAATCAGCACCCCCGGTCCCAAAGTCACTCGGTCCATGGTCCTGCAGTCCCTCAATCTTTTTCTTGGGGTTTATCTTTATGGCTTCGTGTTTTTGTCACGTCCGACTCATCTTTCGCCTGTTTGGACCATGTGGTGTTACCTGTGTCAATGAGTTTGCCAATGAAGAGTCTGCGATAAGCCAACAAGGCAATAAGCCGATATGCCCTGCTGCAAAGCATTATGCAATGAACTGCACATTGTCACAGCGGTTGATGGCTCCCTCACCAAGCCGCCTTTTTCCATCATGCGAAAGTTTGCCGAATCGCACATACCGAACTTGTGTATCATGTAAAACTTGAATTCAAGCTCGGCTGTGGGACTTCTCGAGCTTGAAGCCATCGCTCCTTGGATACGTCAGTGCATACGGCCCGCTGCTTGGGCTCCACCCACAACATGCCGAAGAGAAAACGACGCCCCACGTATTCTTTTGTTCGGCCCACCGCTCAAACGACCTCCAACGAGGATCTCGCAACCTCAGCGCACGTAACAACGAAGATGTTGCCCGGTTTTGTTTTCGACCCGCCACGTCCTGAGCTAAAAAATGTTTCAAGAAAGACAGCCAATGCAGGAAGCCAGCGAATTGATCTTCACGAGAGAAAATCGAGATTCCAGATTGGGAACCAGGCTCCGCAGCAGAAGTCCGATTATAGTAAAGCCTTGGGCAGGTTTCTTGCACTTGGCCGGCAGGGTTCCGACATTCCAACATCGGATCCTGGCCCGAGACAACCCGGCGTGACACACACTGTAGGTGCCGGATCGCCAACGCCACTTTGTTTAAGGCCCTCACTCTGTGCATACATAACAGCTTGTGGCGGAAAGCATCTTCGGATCTGGACTGGTGGAAGATTGGGTACTGTTGATACTTTTGTGACAGCCTTATGGTTTCCTTGTTTTTTGAAACTCTCAGTTGCACCGATCACAAGGGGCGAGAGCTTAAACCATTCCAGTACTTTTCTGCTGGCACCAGGTGTTGTTTGTTCAGACCTCCTTCCCGTTTGCTGAAACTTTTTTGAAATCCTACTCGGGCTTGGCCACGTCAACTGTCCCCAAGCACTTTTCCAAACACCCCCTGCGCTGTTGACCCCCCGTTTTGGTACAGTTCTTCTTCTCCTAATGTATAGAGTGACTCTGCTTCCGCACGTCACGCAGTCATATCCACCTGGAGCCTGCGACTGTTATTGGTGTTGGGGAAAGCCTCTGTCTAGTGCGGCCCCGGCGACAAAATGTCAACTCTCGTTGCCCTTTCTGTTCCCGGATCCAGTCGGCCCGGCCCTGCTTGTGCAAAGTCGGCTGTTTTCGGCATGCGGGCAATTAGAAGGCCAAATCGTTGTCCAGGCTTCGGACAAGGCAGTGTGCATGATTGTAAGTACGCATGCATGCATGGGATGCAGTATGTCAGTCTGTTTGTACGGGTGCATGCATGGGTGCCTGGCTGTCTGTCTGTCTGGCTGTCTGTATCCTGTACCGTCTGTATGTCTGTATTGCCTCTACTGTATTGTCTTGAAATCCCGTACTGTCTGTAATTGTCTGTCTGTCTGTCTGTCTGTCTGTCTGTCTGTCTGTCTGTCTGTCTGTCTGTCTGTCTGTCTGTCTGTCTGTCTGTCTGTCTGTATGTGTGTCTGTCTGTCTGT
>CAJNDV010012947.1:0-29449 GCA_905221635.1 Symbiodinium sp. CCMP2456
CCAAACCCTAAACCCCAAAAACCTAAACCCTAAACCCCAAACCCTAAACCATAAACCCTAAACCCTAAACCCCAAACCCTAAACCCCAAAAACCTAAACCCTAAACCCTAAACCCCAAAAACCTAAACCCAAAAAACCTAAACCCCAAGCCCTAAATCCTGAGCCTAGGCCTAGGACTCTGAGATTCCGAGCTTTCGCGCGTACACTTTCAACTCGAGTGATGCAGGAGACTTAATAATTAGAGTAGGGTTTAGGGTCTAGGGTTTAGGGTTTAGGGTTTAATTAGAATGGGGTTTTGGGGCCCATGATACTATAATGATAATAAGGAACCCCCCCCAAAAAAAAAAAATAGTATAGGTAATTATTAACGGCACTATATTGCTTGTTGTGGGACTGCTGCACGCTCCTACCGAAAAAGAAGTGCTCCGAAGGGAGACCGCCAAAGTAGCAACCGTTCAAGGTTTTCGGTTTTGGATATGGGTGGTTGTCAAAATTATGGTCCCTTTTCGGGTCCTTATTATAATATGGCACCTATTATTTAGGGTACCCCAAAAAGGACCATCATTTTGACAACTACCAATATGGGTTTCTCCATATTAAAGCCATACGCAACCAGGCATCTGAAACAAAGCAGTTCTATCAGCTCGGCTGAAACGGGAGGCCCTAAACACACAAAAACCAGCACCCCAAAGCCCAAAGCCCTCAAACCCTACACCCTAAATCCAAACCGCCGAGCCCCTCCCTATACTCTCCATGGTAGTTCCTTTTTGGGTTCCCTTATAGGATCCTGAATATAAAACTAGTTTTGGTTATATAAAACTAGTTTTGGTTTAACCAAAAACGGAACTACAATAGACAAAATAGGTCAACCCTAACCCTAAAACCCTAAACCTTAAACCCCTAAACCCTAAACCCCTAAACCCTAAACCCTGAACCCCTAAACCCTAAACCCTAAACCCTAAACCCTAAACCTTAAACCCCAACTCTAGAGCCGAGCCCCGGACGCCGGGGAGGGGCTGACTGTGGCCGCACCGGCCGCCGCACAGGAAGTGAGATCCGCTTTCGTCCCATGGGCTCCCCGGCTCAGGAGTTTATTCGTTGGGGGTTTTGGGTGCTTCTGTTTGGGGATGTAGTGTTTCGGGATTTAGGGGTTCAGGGATTTAGGGGTTTGGGGTTTAGGGATTTAGCGTTTAGGGATTTAGGGATTTGGGGTTTAGGGATTTAGCGTTTAGGGTTTGGTTTGGAGGCCTAGGGCAGTTTCTTGACTTCCGGGGGCCGGCATGTTCATCTCTTCTGGGAGTTTGGCATGGGCGGCTGTCCGTTTCTTCGTCGGTGTTTGTCGACTTTGGGGGTTTCGGCCTGCTGACTCTTGCTTCCGGTTTAGGGTTTAGGGTTTAGGGTTTAGGGTTTAGGGTTTAGGGTTTAGGGTTCAGGGCCTAGGGTCCTCCGTAGCTTATAGCCTAGAGGGTTTCTAGGGGGTTCTTGCGGGATTGGGGATCTGAGCTGCGGCAACCATCGCGGCGCTGCTCTTAGTGGGGCTTCGACCTTCTTCGGCAGAACTGTCAGACTTGGGCTCAGTGATGGTCTTATAGGGTTTAGGGTTTACCTTAAGAATCCAACACCTACTTTTTTGTAGGGTCCCTATAAATCCCATATTAAGGTTTATAATAAGAACCTACAAAAAAGTGGGTTTTGGGTTCTTAAGGTAGGGAAGCATTGCTACTACGCAGATTTCACGACCCTGACAGAAACAGATGACATGTCACTGTTTGGACAGCCCTGCTAAACACATGAGGCCGGCAAGGACAACGTAAAGACCTCAGTTGAAACAGCAACTCTTACCCTCCACCTACTCCTCCTACCCCCACTTCTGATCTTGCTCCTTCTGCTCGCTTCTCCTGTTGCTGCTACGGCTATTGCCGCTGCTGTTGCCGTTGCTACTACTAGCAATACAGTAACTAATATGATGCTGGGTTCACATCAGTCTTTACGATTTGGGGGTATATCCTTAAAAAAAAAAAAGGCACTCTTCTGAACGCTGGACCCGAAAGCAAGACCCGAGTCCCCGCGCCGTGGCGGAGAAACCGTTTCAGACCTCAACGGGCTCCCGTCAGTGAATATCAATTCAAAGTATATGGGAGTTTCCGAAAATAGGGGACCCTAATATAGTACCCTAAATAGTAGGATCCTTATTATAAGGACCCCAAAATAAGGTACCCCTTATTTTCTGAAACTCCCATATTGGGGGAGTGTAGACCCTGGATGAGTAAACCCTCTACCTTCTACAAGGTGTTACAATAGGTAATCTGGAAGAAAGGGAGTTGAACAACCCGAGGCCTGCATTTTTCCCAGACCACAACTATTGAGGACCATAGCGGCTCCAGTACAGGTACTTTGGGGGTCCTGGCTTGGTCTTATACGGCTTGCGGGGTGTAGGATGGTTTTTACTTATTTAGTAATAACATCCACATATAGTCCCTATACAGTTATGCTACAACATACCCTACAAGCCTATTCTATGCATCAGTGCCCCTACATGACGGTACTGAGGAAGATCCTGAAACAACCCACGTGTGGTACCTTGTTCTGCGGATACGCTGCCATCACTGACCATCCTCTCGCCGACAAGCAACATGTGATGTGCAAAGGACAGCCTTCCTAAACTGATAACGTACAGCCCTGATCGATAAGCCCCCTTAGGAAAATGAATTGCACAATGAACAAGATACACCTAACCCTTAACCCCAACCCAACAATGACCATTAATTAGCTACCATGAAGAAAAGAAAAATCCTGGCTTGATAGAGTTTAGGGTTTAGGGTTTAGGGTGATCTTCTAACGACAGGTCTGCTCTACAAGGCGTCCTTTCGGCTCGGAGGTATTGCAGTCGGACTTAGCTTCGGACTGTCAGGGTAAAGGGTTTCGGGGATAGAAAGGAGAAAGCTTTAGGTCGCCGAGGTTTAGGATTTTAAGTTTTAAAGTTAGGGTTTAGGGTTTAGGTTTTAGGGTTAGGGTAGAGGGATTAGGGTTTAGGGTTGGGGATAGAAAGCAAGCTTTAAATCGCCGACGTTTAGGGTTTTTAAGTTTTAAGGTTTAGGATTCCTAAACCCTAAACCCTAAACCCTAGGGTTCGGTTCGGGAGAGCAAGCTTTGGAGTTGACTTGGGGGAGCAGGCTCGACGCTTGGGAGAGCGAAGCTCTCCTTGTTCCTTCAGTCAGGGCTTATTAGGTTTAGGGTTTAGGGTTTAGAGCTGGCTTACAGCGCTGAGTCAAATCCGCAAATTTCTTGTACACCGGGCACTAGAACACTAAAGACTGAAGGCTCCTACTTCCATCCCAGGTGCCCGCCGCCAGATTTCGGCACCCAGGCCCCGAAACATTCGGAATCCCTTGTGGTTGAAAACTTGATACTTGCACCTGAACTCGGAACTCCAAACGAAACACAACCGCAAACCCCGCACCCCCAAACCTCCTAAACCCCAAACTTTCGTCCTCAACCTGTTACACTCTAAATCCTAAATAGTAACCCTTAAGACTGCAAGCCCGAAAGCCACCCCAAAATAAGCCCAAGGCCGTCCTCAATCCTAAACCCTAAACACCGAGCTGGACAATCCTAAATCCTAGACCCGAGACTCTAAACCCCCAACCCCAAAAACTCAAAACTCAAATCCCTGACTAAACAAGCCGAAAAAACCCTAAACCCTATAAACCCTAAACCCTAAACCCATAGTCACACAGGCCTGAGTCCGACGTCGCTGTTAGACCTTGAGGAAGGCTCCGATGCTGCTTGCTCCTGCAATGGCAAAAATGGCAAAGTTTTCTAGCTCCCTTTTCCACCTGCAGAGATCCCACAGTCAGAAGGCCAAAGTTTAGGGTGTAGGGTTTAGGGTTTAAATTTATGGGTTGGGGTGTCGGGTTTCTGCTTAGGGGTGTAGGATTTAGGGTTTACCCTTAACCCTAAACCCTAAACCCTAAACCCTAAACCGCTAGGTTCTATAAAGTCTAGGGCGGCACTGGTCGTCGGTTTTGGGTTGTCGGATTCATGGTTGGGGAGTTGTGGGCGTATGTTAGGGTCCAGGGTTTAGGTTTGTGGGCTTATACATAGAGGTTTGGGATGAAGTGTTTCAGGGGCTTAGGGTTCAGATTTAAGGCGGTTGAGGGTGTTTACGGGCTTCGGCTTCGTGCGGGATCGACTTTGGAAACTTCGGAAACCATTAATTTCGGTGGAAGTCACCTTGTCACAGAACGCTAAAACCTAAATTCTGATCCAGCAAGTGTAGCAGGCAGGTAGCACTCGACCCTTAATTATATGCTAAACCCCAAGCCAGGCTTAGGGTTCCAGGTTTAGCTTTGAAGGTTGGGGAGTGAATAGAGGCCTATGCAGGGCGGGCTAACCCCGAAAGTACGAAACCCTTCCTACACCCTATAAGCCCTACAGGCCCTGGATCCGTTACAAACCCCTAAAATTTCAGTTTGGGTTTGGGGTTTAGGGTTTGGGGAAGGAGCCGAGGGAACGATGAGTAGACTCTAGATGAAAGGGTGTGTAAAACTCAGCGAACTTCGACTAGGAGTTGGGATCCTTGGGGTTTAGGGGTTTAGGGCCTTTACGGCTTGGGCGTTCTAGGGTTTAGGTGTTTAGGGTTCTTAGGGTTTAGGGCTTTAGAATTGTAGGGTTTTGAGCTTGGCGCTCCAAGGTGTAGGGTGAAGGATAGGGTGGCTTCACTTAGCCTTTGGTTTGGTCTGCTCTTGAACAGCTGACCTCTTAAAGGCTCCAAACCCCGCTTCAAGCCCAGACGAAGAGATCTTAGGGCTTTCAAACCTGCTTTGTTGTGCAACCATTATCCTGACTTCATCTGATCTCGGAATGCGAGGTGAACACGATTCGTTGTGGCTTTCGGTCTTGTTCGAAGTTTAGAAGAACAAGGGGTTTAGGGTTTAGGGGTTTAGGGGTTTAGGGGTTTAGGGGTTTAGGGTTTAGGGGTTTAGGGTTTAGGGGTTTAGGGTCCTGAAGCCCACACCCACAAAACAAAGTACCAGACAAAGCCCGTCTCCCAGGACGACCCAATCCCGAAGCCCTGCACCGTGCAACGCTAAAGCCGTCCCACCCTACAAGAGGCCTCAATGTAGGGGCCTTAGTAACTTAGTATTCTGGGCTTAGGGTTGTGGGGGCCTTTAGGGAGATGTTAAGGGTTCCTGTAAGGGTTCAGGGGTTTGCTATACTATAATTAGAATAAGGAACCCCCAAAATAAATATTCCGGCCCCTATATCACACCCTAAGCCCGAAACCTTCCCCCTAAAGCCCTAAGTTTCAGACCTCGCCCCCCAAAAAGGGGCTAAACCCCAGACCTTCAAACCCCGGACCTTCCCCCTAAAGCCCTAAACCCCAGACCTTCCCCCTAAAGCCCTAAACCCGAGTCCTTCCCCCAAAAGGGCCCTAAACCCCAGACCTTCCCCTGAAGCCCTGAACCCAAGTTCCTTCCCCCAAAAAGGCCCTAAACCCCAGACCTTCCCCTGAAGCCCTAAACCCGAAATGCCTGGCTTGCCGAAGTACTTTCGGCTTCCTGAGAGAGCTTGTTCTCTTCGGCACCACACACGGTTTTTGTAAAAGGGCTCTGTAGGGGCTGTACCCGTAGGCCTCATAGTAGTTCCTTTTTGGGATCAACATAGAATTCTAAATATGAACCCTGAAAAGGAACTACTATGGGGCCTATGGGTATAGGGGCTGTAGTGCGTTGCAGGCTTTAAGGGAAGAGCCCTGCTACAACAAGACCTTTGTTCGGTGCCAGCAATTCTTCAGAAACGTTATCCCAAGCTCAAGCCTCTCGTAACCTACTTGTACGGAGTCCAAGCCCCTGTTGTTGAGCTCCTCCTGTGGTTTAGGGTTTTGTCGTTTTTGGGTTGCGGGTATGTACGGTTGAGGGTTCGGGGGTGAGGCTTGAGTCTGAGGAAAGCCATGTTAATGAGGGCGAGTGACAATCAAACCACAGGTGGTCGCAACAGAAGGTCTTCTTCGCAGTGCTTCCAGGGCTAGACTTGTCATGTGTACATGTGACGTGATCACACCTATCCGGAACCACGTCCGGCTAAGCCGAGTCGACGATTGAGACCCCGCTTCCCACACTGCTTTATGCAATTTCCCCTCTGCCAACTGAGTACACTCTGAATTTCGGATACATCCCTGATGACTTGCTAGCTGCTACCAGTAGCCAGCAGTACGCGAACATATGGAATGCTGCTTATGTTGATTTGATGGTCGAAACCAGATTCATGACTGTGGAGGTATGATGGTGCCGGCATGATGAGGATGCAAAGTTTGACGCTGATGACGATGGTGGTAGTGTATAAGAAGATTGTGATGGTCTTCATCTCGATGACGATGTCGACACGCATGCCCTAGTTGTGGTTAAGCTGCGGGTTCTGCTTTATTGCTGCCTGCTGTTGACAGGAATCGTTTACCCTTGTTTGGTTGTAGCTGCTGTTGCGGCTTCTGCCGACTTCTGCATTTGCTGCTGCTACTACTACTGTTTCACTACGCCGCGGTCGCCGATGGACCTTTGCTTCTACTACCACTACGACGACGACCAATACGACTACCACGACGACGACGACGACGACGACGACGACTACTACTACTACTAGTACTACTGTTGGTTTTAATGCCGTCGTTGTTCTTATTGCCCTGACCTTTATCGTCATTAGAGTTGTGGTGTCGTAGCTGCAACTGGTGTGGTTTGGGCTGTTGTTGTTGGTGCTTCTGCGGCTCCGTGCTGAACTAAGTACTGCACATGCCATCACGTAAGTAACTTCACTGCAACGAACAGCGAAAGAGCGGTGCATGGTGGCGGTGGCGGCAGAGGTATTGGTGGTGGTGGTTGTCGTGGGCGCGGAGGCCCTCACGGTAATATGGGGGCCTAAAAAATGAGAATAGGGTTGTGGGGTATGTTATACAAAACTGATAATGAGGAAACCACCAAATACTATAGGTAATTATTTGGGCCCCTATATTACTGCGACCGTGGTGGTAAGAGCGATACGTGGGAGCAGCAGCAAACGATTTCGGCCGGGAGTCCTAGCCATAAGCACCCTAAGCCCTGAGTTAGGGTTTAGGGTTTAGGGTTTAGGGTTCCCCCAACCCTAAGCCCTAAGCCCCAAGAACCCCCCGTCAAAATGAGCCTCCAGGGCCTCGCCATCGAGAAGTGCTTGGGACCTGGATCGCGAGTCGTGGATGAAGCTTTGTGGGTTTAGGGTTTAGGGTTTAGGGGTTTAGGATCAAGCACCCTAAACCCTGAAACCCTAACCCCTAACCCCTAGACCCCTAAACGCTAGGCGCGTTTGCTTCCGGACAGAGCGCAGGCCCGCCCCGAGCAGAGTAACTCGTGCCAGCCGACATACAGACAACATGTTACGATCAGACCTTCAAGGAAGACACCTTAAATTATAGTAGGATCCCTAGTATGATATATAAAGTATATTCCTTCATTAAGGGTTTTGGGCAATGTCTGGGCAATCAAGAGAGCAACACGGCACCTGTCCAAGTCATCCCAGACTACACTTACATAAAATTTGATATGAGTATAAACATGAGTATTATTGTGATTGTTGTCATTCTTGTGATTCTTATGTGTGTTATTACTCTAAACTAGTATCATTACTCTGATTACATCATAAGTCAAGCCCAGGCCAAAGTCCGAACAAGGCGGATTGCTGTGGTTTTATCACTCCGTGTTTTCAGGCGTTTTCCTGTAAGAAGTGAGTTGCCAAAACAAAGGTAGGAGTTTAGGGCTTAAGGTTTGGGTTTAGGGTTTCGGGTGTAAGGTTTAGGGTTTAAGGCCGTAACAAGCCAGGACCCTCCAAGCAACCTCAAACAGGTGTATGTGGTCCCAAATCAAGGGTATTTAGGGCCTAATAGGGGGTAGATGGAAGGTCTCGGAAAGTAGTGTGAGCTGCCAAGAGGCCGGACGAATTCCGAACTCGGATTTAGATCTTGTGATTAAAAGCCTTGACACCGGGGCTGAGAGCTGTTTTCGGGTGATGGAAGATGGGAAACATGGCCAAGACCCTTCCTTAACCCCAAAGAATCTACCTGTTTAAGGACGTGTATAAAGAAACTATCATAACGAACCCTAAAAAGGTAGGTTAGGTAGGTTATTTGGGGTCCAGGTAAACCCTGAACCGAGAACTCCAGACAAATGCTGACAGACCCTGCGCGAAGCAAGATGCGCCTCGCTTCCTTCAATTGCTCCAGAAGTGCCTCGCGACGGCTTAGGGTTGAGGGTTTATAGGGTTTAGGGTTTAGGGTTTATAGGGTTTAGGGTCGGCACATGGGTAGTTCTCTAAATTAGGGTTTCTTTCGAGGTCCCCAATATAGTACGGCACCCTTATATAAAAAGGAACCCCCAAAGGGGACCCTAATTTAGAAAACTACCCACATCACATCTCTCAGCAGTACTTGGAAGCTTACAAGTTACAATCAATCATGTTCGGCTTCAAGCTCTAAAGCTATCGTTGCTAGTAGTGCCCACCGAAACCGAGGTGCATATATACTTCTGCAGAAGACCCATGAGAATGATCTCTGTTTCCGGATGCTCAAAACTTTCGCAATGCGCCAGCTGTTGCAAAAGAAGCCTCCGGAGCCGTAACTTTGATAGCACAGAGAAAGTCCTGAAGGCATTGTCAGAAATGGTATGAACGGGCAGGCAAACAAGGCAAACTTCCCCATAACACCGGCTCCCGTAGGTGCAGTTTCTTCTTCTTCTGCTGTTCTACCTTAACCTACCAAAACCTACTTTTTTGTAGGGTCCCTATAAATCCCATATTAAGGTTGATAATAAGAACCTACAAAAAAGTGGGTTTTGGGTTCTTAAGGTAGGTAACAGTCCCTTTAGAGCAGTGCTAGCCTAAACCCTAAACCCTAAACCCTAAACCGTTTCCCTTTAGAGCAGCGCCATGAACCAATTTCTCGTGCCTCCTTGCTTTCGCGAAGCTTCCTCAGCTCCTCTTCCTGACCCATGGGCACAAGCAAAAGAAAGGACAACTATCGACTTCCCTGGTTGCAATGAGTTTTGTGGGTACATTCTATCACAAGTAACAAGTATGCAGGGGGAACAAGGGAATAGGAGATTTTATTTCAGCCTCTGCTTGACCTTCACCCGTGGAGAAACGGCTGAGTAACTTCACGCTTGAAGTGTACCCTAAACCCTAAAGCCGCCTAACATCCTGAACCCTAAACCCTAAATCCTACACCCTAAACCCTAAAAAACCTAAAGCCCACACCCTGAACCCGAAGCTCTTCATCGCTTGGGATGCTTTCACTTCCGAACTGAGGCCAAGATGCATGGGGTGGGAAGGGTGTTGGTGATGGACAAATAGGAATTACGGTACATTATAGTCCAGTCTGCTATTATAGTCTCTTCAGATTGTACTAGATCATAGAGGGTTGGCTATTTTGACCGTATGATCAAGACCCTAAACGATAAACCCTAAACCCTACCCTACAAGACGGGACAAAGCATACACAAACCATGGCACACTTCGTTGTTTCAGGCTGCACACCGTAGTATAGGGGCCTTAATAATTAAAACATGGGTTTGGGAGTATATTATAATATAATAAGGAACCCTCAAAATAGTATAGGTATTTCATTAAGGCCCTACATTAGGTCTGGATCAGGAGGGGCTGATGCACACCAAAGAAAAGGGGCACAATGCTAACTCAGGGTTTAGACCTTAGAATCTGAAACCCTACATAACCCTAAACCCGCTTCGTAACACCGGACTCACCACCGGAAGACTCAAGAAGCTGTTTGCCGGCGCGAGCTATGTCCACCAATTCTCTGCACTCTCCGGCCCTTCAGCGTAGCGAACGGCCAGAAACTTCGTGGTATCCTCGCAGGCCAGTTTTATTCAAGTGGAGTCTGCTGGAATGTTGGGTGTACCTCGTGACGAGGAGATTCTTGATCCGAGATAAAATGCTGCCGTGGTGGTGCTGCAACTGTGTCACTCCCTCAGCCACACTGCCGGTGCATTCAGCAACCTGCGCAACGTATGTAGCAATAGCAAGAACCAGCAAGAATAAGAGCTCTGCACTCCCTTCACTGTGCTGCAGACATTGCTCCATAAGCCATAGTAATACACGTACATATGTATATATATATATAGAGAGAGAGAGAGAGCGCGAGCGAGAGAGAGAGAGAGAGAAAGATGCGTGGGAGTATGTCTATGTGCGCATGTGACACTGTGTGTGTGTGTGTGTGTGTGTGTTTGTGCATATGTATGTATAAATACCAATATAAATACACACATATATATATATATATATATTCACGTATAGATATATATATATATATATACAGTTGCGCATCTATCTACCTACCTATCTGTCTACTTACCTTCCTGCCTATCTATGTATCCGTCCATCTCTCTCTCTCTCTCGCGCTCTCTCTCCATCTATCTATGTACCGATCTATCCATCTATCTCTCTATGTTTCAATGTCAATCAATCAATCTATCTATCCATCGGTCCATCTATCTATCTAGATCTATATGTGTGTGCATACAAGGAGATACATACATACGTACGTATATATATATATATAGAGAGAGAGAGATTATGTTGAATGTGTCTTTCCATTTCTCCGTGCTATCTCATCCATGCGGTCGGCCTTTTCAGTATGCTCGGTTGCGGGCTCTGGATTTCTAAGGGCGCTTGGAGGTTTAGGGCTTATAGGATTTAGGGTCTTAGGGTTTAGGTTTAGGTTTTCGGACTGAGTTCGGGCTGTGGGGCACTTTGGGATCTCGGAGCAAACCCTAAGCCCTAAACACTCACTTCACGCATCGAGGCATTCGGCTTCTTTTGGCAACACCGTTGTTAGGTGCACGCATCCCCCGGGTCAAGATGGAAAGCCTGCAACGCGGCAGGAACCTTGAATTGAAGGAGATGCCACTGAAATTTCCGTCCACTCAAGACCAACTGCAGGAAACCTTTGGGGAAGCCGATGTCTCCAACGACACGGGAACCCGGCAAGGCAAATTCAACTGCTGTGTCGGGCTTCGTATTGAGCAGAGGCTCGCATTCAGGGATATTGAGGGTTTAGGTAAGTAGGATTTAGGATGTATAGGGTTTGGAGCTGAGTGTTTTGGGCACGGCTCAGCCAACATGTTTTGAGTTTTCGATGATGATCGTATATGAGTGAAAGAACTTCGCATTCAGGGAATCCTGCGACAGGTGAGTTTGAGTGTGCCTTTTGGCATATGCTCGGCATGGGAGCCGAAGCCACCATATACTTGCACAAACCAATGCTTTGCTTCATAAAGTCATAATGTGGAGTTACTGTACAATGTCTACATTCTGGAATCCTTGTAGGCGTGTTCAGGCCCCCTTTTTCGAGTGTGAACGCAACCTGCATGCCGTGTGCTTCGCAACACCGCATACAGTTGGCACTTAGCACCTGCGCTCGGCGCATGATCTTACATGAATCCTGGCCAATCTGTCTTCCATCGTCCGGGTATGTGGAGGATGTAGCTTGAAGGGTTGTGGATTAGGGGATTTGGCGGCTAAGCTTTGAGCCAGGATTCGCAGAACCAGTTGTTGACCCTTCGCATCACTGTTGGAGATGCATAGTCGTTTCTGAGATGTCCTGAGCAGCCGGCCATATTAGCACAGGCTGAGAGGAGCCTGTATTGCTAGCAGCGAAGAAGTCGATAAATGCGCGAATGCATGGTTAGGTAGAAGGACAGACGGACGAACTGTCTGGGTAGGCTGGTTGATGGGCGAGTATGTATGTATGTATGTATGTATGTATGTATGTGCAAGTGTACATGT
The DNA here is from genome assembly GCA_905221635.1 of Symbiodinium sp. CCMP2456. Lineage (NCBI taxonomy): Eukaryota > Dinophyceae > Suessiales > Symbiodiniaceae > Symbiodinium > Symbiodinium sp. CCMP2456. The sequence continues at coordinate 11,821 of CAJNDV010012947.1, forward strand.
ATGCATGTGTGTATGTGCATGTGTACGAAAAAGTGTATCAGAATGTGTCTGTAATTCTATATATATATATATGTAATGTGTGCATATGTATAGCTATGTAGGTCCATGCATGCATATATGTACCCATGCATGCATGTATGTGTACACTTATATATGCATACATAGATGTACACGCACATCCATCCCTGCATAAACTACATAAAGCCATAAAGTCATAAAAGCATACACTCATGTATTCACACGCTCAAACATGCATGCATGCATACGTAAGTACAAGATCGTGCAAGTAATATGTGCATACGCATATGCATAGAAGTAAGTAAGCAGTAAGGATGTATGCATGCATGCATGCATGTATGTATGTACGTGTGTATGTCTGCTTGTATGAATCCATGCATACGTGAAGTTATAGGTGTCCAAGAACAGCGTGCTGATGTAGAGCCCCGCCTCAACAATTGACCTTCAACTTTGCTTCAAAGCACGAGCCACAAACCCGAAACCCGAAACCCGCAACATAGGCCTAGATAACTAGACTGGTTTTGGGGGAAGTTTTTTGCTCGAAACAGAGAGAACCCTGCGAAAGAATCTTACTAACTGCTGAGGCTCTCTGTGTCAACTACAACCACGTTTCGGTTCGTATTTAAGGTTGAGGGTTTAGAGTTTAGGGTTGCAGGGAAAACAGTGACAGGGCCCTGTTGGCTGGTCGGGCAGGCCGCTGTTTCTTTTTATCGGATCTTTTTGCAGAAACGATCCATGGTTACTTTTCGGTTCTTACACTTGTAATCCATGTTCGGATGCACACGATTCAAGCTTTCGGCTTCGGGGCTTGGGGCCAATGCAGCCAGCAGCTCAAAGCCATTGGCGCAAGACGTTGGACATCATGGAATCTTGCCGTTCCATGTCCGGCTTCCTTGTAGCGACTGAGTCTGGCCCCAAAAAAAGCACATAAGCAAAAATTCGGACCATAATATAAATCCCCTTATAATGAAGCCCAATAAGGTAGGGATATCCCTATAAAAAGCTTATGCTTATGTGCTTTTTGGACTTTTTGGGTCCCTAACTAAGGGGGCCCAGGCTCTTGGCTTTAAAGGCTTAGGGGCGTCAAGGCTTTTGGGCTCCAGGGTAGGGTTTAGGGTTTAGGGTTTAGGGTTTGGCTTTTGGGTTTGGGGCTTGCGGCTTGAACTGGGGTGTTGGGCAGTGTAGGGCTGGGTGTCGGTAGGTGTGTGTGTGTGTATTTAGATATACATATGGTAACCGATCTCTATCTAGCTATCTACCTATCTGTGCATCTATGTATATGTGTATACACACATATATATATATATATATATTATAGGTGCGTGTATGCATGAAGCTTAGAAGACTGTAGGATCCAGTGTTAGGAGTACCGAGCCTTGCCGAGCATCCAACCACAGAAGCTATGTCGTGCCCACTGTTTGATGTAGGGGCTTTAATAATTAGAATAGGGTCTTGGGGCCCATTCTACTACAGTTATAATAAGGAACCCCCCAAAATAGTATAGGTAATTAGTTAGGCCCGACATTACCCTAAACCCTGAGCCCCACAACCCTAAAAGGGTCTTTGACAGGAGGTAGTAGGAGAAGTGTTGCTGTCAAAAAGAAACCTGCACCCTAAACCCTAAACCCTAAGCCCTAAGCCCCTACACTCCTAACATCTTCGGTTATGTTCCAAATCTTCCATGCCGGGAGACTCTTCTCTCCACCTCTCCGCCAGCTCCAGAAGCTCACTGACTGCGATGTTCTCGTCATTTGCACCTTGAGGGCTTTGGGTTCAGGGGGTTTAGGGTCTAGGGTTCAGGGAGGTACTGTTAATTTGAGGCCCTTTGGCTGCCGTGATTATCGGCTCTGGGGCTTAGATTTTTGGCTTTATGACTACTTAGAACCCTAAACCCTAAACCAGCTCCATGTAAGTGACTCTCATGACTACTAGCAGCTTCATGGATGGCGGTTGCGCACCTTCTTACGGCAATACATCTTCGAGGTGTCTTCTCATGACCCTGCCCTGCACCTCACTCTGGCAGCAATCTTCCGTAATCTAGGAGCCTGAACAATTAGGCTACGGTTTCCGTTACTTGTATTTTAGGAAACCCTAAGAAATTCTGTTGCTATTTCTTCAGGCGCCTACAGTGCCGAAAATTTCGTTACTGTCAGGGCCTTAAACCCTAAACCCACCCTTGCTACCGTGTCAAGCCTCAGCCAGCTTGCTTCGGGAAGTAAGGGTCTAGGCTCCCAGATTCTTTTGGGTTTGGGTGGACAGTTCAGGGTTTAGGGCTTAGGTTTAGCGTTTAGGGGTTTTGGTTTAAGGTTTAGGGTTTAGGGCTTATAGGGCTTAGGGCTTAGGGCTTAGGTTTAGGGTTTAGGGACCTCGGTTTAGTGTTTAGGATTTAGAGGTTCTGTTTTAGGGTTTGGGGTTTAGGGGTTCTGGTTCAGGGTTTAAGGTTCTTGCCGATTCTAGCAGTAACGACATGAGAGAAGCATGGGGAGAAGTGCGCAAGCCTATCCGGGCCCCGGAAACCCAACCTCTTGCGTCCCAGGAGCCAATTTGCGACACGCATTTCTCAGCTATGCCCGACAGCCGTGCACCTGTTGCACAGTATTATAGGGGCCTGGATAGTTAGAGTAAGGGTTTGGAGTCCATCATACTGTAATTATAATAAGGAACCCCCCAACCCTAAACCCTAAACCCTAAACCCAAAATAGTATAGGTAATTGTTTAGGCCCCTATAGTACTTGGTCCGGGGGAACTCGAGCTTCCGAGCCCTACCCATTCGACCCGAAGCCCTGAACCTCAATTCCATAAACCATAGTAAGGGTTTAGGGTTTAGGGTGGGGAGTTTAGGGTATATAGGGCTTCTATAAGGCTTCCATAAGGTATAAAAACCTTCTACAAGGCTCCTATAACGGTAACTACCCACCTGAAAATGTCCTAGACATAGTTGTCTGACCTTTATTGTGTTTCCCAAACAATCCTGAAGCCTAAACCCATTTCTCCCTTACTGGGTGTGCCTACCTGGCATTTTGAGAAGAGTCCAGTACCCCTTGAGTCATTGAGTAAAGAGCCTTCCTTAAAACACAACCCCTAAACTCCCTAAACCCCTAGCTTCGTAGCCTGCATTCAGACTCCGTCGTAGTCAAGCAACTATTCGTTGGGGGCATCCCTGGGTGATAGCTACATTCGCATAGCTTGAATGACGCTTATTGGGCTCAGCTCTGTGGGCACACGAAACCCTAAATCCCTAAATCCCTAAACCCCGCGAATCCCCTAAACCCTATGGCAACATTAAACCCTAAACCCCTAAAGCCTAAACCGAACCCTACGCGACACTTAACCGTTGCCGACCCGGCTCCTGGCTTTGTGTTCGGGATAACTTAGAGTAGAGCTTTGGGCTTGGGGGCTGGGGGGCTTGAGAGTTCTCAGGGTTTAGGGTTTAGGGTTTAGGGTTTAGAGGTACCCATCGTCTCCATTGGTAGTTCGTTTGTTTGGCTTGGCCAATGTTGAAACTACTTAGGAACTACAATGGAGACCAGGTATAGGGCTGAGGATTCAGCGCAAACTCTGAACTCCACGCCCAATATGGGGGTTTCCGAAAATATGGGACCCTAAAAAAGTACCCTAAACAGTAGGATCCTTATTATAAGGACCCCATAATAAGGTATCCCTTGTTTTCGGAACTCCCAGATCAAAAGTTAGAGAGCGCACCTATCTGCTCCGACTTGGACGTCTCGAGCTGCAGGCAGAGGGACTTCAGAGCTGTCGCATCGCCTCAGTCCCAAGACCCATGCGCTGCGACCGTTGATATTTCGATAGGTCCGCCCCAACCGAACCCTAAAACCTAAACCCTGATGTATTGGCATTAATCATTAGAATAGGATTGTGGGGCCATTTTTGCTACAATTATAATAAGGAAACCACCCAAAATAGTATAGGTAGTTATTAAATCCAAAAGCCCTAACCAGGATCTGGGAAGGCGGGCCCTCATTCCAGAGCAGACCCCTGTAAGACTTACGGGGCTTAGGGCTCAGGCGTTCAGGTTTCAGGCTAAACGCAAATCCAGACGAATGTTGGTCGAGGCGTCTCAAACCCTTCAATCCTACACCCCGAACTCTATCCGTTGGGCTCCACTGGCCCATATTGGGGGTGATGGGTGAAAATATAGAAATCATTGAACCTAGCTGTTACTTCAAGGTAGCTGGAGCCCTAGCGTATGATAGACTCCCAACCCTACATCCCAAATCCAGGGACTTGTCCGACTTGTCCTACATACCTTGTGCCACGCACCCTACTTAAAAAAAACAGAACACTTTATACCCTGGACTTTCTGCACCAGTCGCCTCACTGCAAAGACCTACTCAAACCTCAAACCCTAAACCCACAAACACTCAAATCCACTGAAAAAGTGAGGCCCTGGCGACGGTGGGGTTTGGGGTTTAGGGCTCAGGGTCTAGGGCCTAGGATTTAGGGTGTACGGTTTTAGGGTTTATAGGGCTTTAGGGATTAGGGCTTTAGGGTTTTAGGGTTTAGAGTTTAGGGTTTTAGGGTTTAGGGCTTTAGGGTTTAGGGATGGCTTTTACAGTTGGGTTACCGTGCACCCTCAACCTAAAGCTCTAAACCCTAAACCCGTTTCAGGTTTGGCTTGGGGTTCCGGGGCGTAGGATGCATGGCTCGCGGCGGTCGGGCTTCTGGCTTTAGGATTTGGGGGTTGTGGATTTGGGTTTAGGGTTTAGGGTTTGGGAGTTTGGGATTTAGGGTTTGGGGGTGTTTGGTTTTGGGTTTGGGTGCTTCGGATTTCGGTTTTTGGTCAGAGCAGATGAGATCCAAGCAGAGTTTACGTTAACCTATCGTAACAATTCGTGTACCGTCTTGTACTGTACGGCCCTAGCAGCAGAGGATCCAGTAGACCGCAAACCTCACCCCCCTCAAGAGAGATCTGAAACCCTAAACCCTAAACCCTACACCCTAAACGAAACCCTAAACCCTACATCCTAAACCCTAAACCCTAAACTCTAAAGAAGCGGCTCTCACCGGAAAGCCGGCGACGAAGGTATCCCTGCCTTCGAATTCGAGGAAAAGGAGGGATCTGGAGTGGGCGTGGTACTCTGAGGGGAGGAGGATTTGCACTGTCTCTGCAGCAGAATACACTGGGCACCTAAACCCTAAACCCCTAAACCCTAAACCCTAAACCCAAATACTAGAGAACTAAGCCCCTAAACCCTAAACCCAAATACTAGAGAACTAAACCCCTAAACCCTAAACCCTAAACCCAAATACTAGAGAACTAGAGACATGGGAAAGCAACTCAAGCCCAGCCACAACGGTACCCTACATTCCCACAAATCCCAGACCGGTTCAGGTCGCTGACATGCTTGGTGTGGATATGGGTAGTTCTCTAAATTCGGGTCCCTTTTTAAGTCCCCAATCTAGTACGGCACCCTTATAAACAGGACCCTAAAAGGGACCCTAGTTTAGAGAACTACCCATATGAGCTTGATGTCCAAGGTGTCGTCTACGATTCAAGGATTCACAGTCTGGGCTTCGTCCACTGTAGAAGCGGTTCCAAGTGAACGTTGGCAAAGTGCAAGGCTACGTAGTAGCTTGCCACATCCTAAACTGTTGTGTTTTGGAGCTGAAGGTTTGGGCTTTCGGGGTGGTCCTACACCTGCAAGCTTAAGCCCTCTTGGAATGTGCTGCCGGGCTGCAGCAGTGTTTCGTCCGTCGGATCCGTGCGCAACCTCTCGTTGATTGCAAGATCCTGGTGGCATGGAGCAACATGCAAATCACAATTCAGTCGCGAACTAGCGTGAACATAGCCGTAGACCCTAAACTAAACCCTTAAACCCTGAACTCTCCCAACAAACTCCCTAAACCCTAAGCCGCGTGGTACGCCCAGAAGATATCCGTGAACTGGCCAGGATGCTCCTCATCCTGATTTTTCACAGGGCCGGGCGGTTTCATTTAGGGGGGGATGTCGTTTGCAGAGGCTCCGCTCAGCTCAGTAAACCCTAGGCCCCAAACCCTAATCCCTAAACCCTAATCCTAAACCCTGAACCTTAAACCTTAATCCCTAAACCCTAAGCACCAAAACCCTGAAGTCCTGAGCCCTAACTGCAGAAAGTTGCCCAAATCCCAATTCGACTCCTCAAATCAGCCGAAGCATCGAGACCCTACACCCTAAACCCTAAACCCTAAAACCCTAAACCCCTAAACCCCTAAACCGTAATCCCTAAACCCTAAACCTGAGAATGAGGATGAGGGGAGTTGGGGCGAGAAGGGAAATTGGGCCTCATGAATATAGCTGCCACAAGTACTGTATGACAGTTTCTCTGGTAAGGATTTAGGGTTTAGGGTTTAGGGTTTTAGAGTTTTAGGGTTTAGGGTTTTAGGGTTTAGGGTTTAGGGTTGAAGGTTTAGGGCCTAGCGTTAAAATGTAGTACCTATACATGACTACGGTTATAGCTACTGTATGTGCAGAGCTGTATTGCTCTCTGTCGTGTTGATACTAATGTTATAACGATGGGGCCAGAAGTAATCCAAAATTTCAAAACTTATTCATGCAGGATCAACCCTAGGCTGTAAACTCTATATGGGGGTTTCCGAAAATAGGGGACCTTAATATAGTACCCTAAATAATAGGATCCCTATTATAAGGACCCCCAAATAAGGTACCCTAATTTTCGGAAACTCCTATATGAACTACTCCGTCCTGCAGCAACCTGGCAGTGGCACTACTCAGCCCCGGCACGGCGCCGGTTCCTGGAAGGCTTTGTGACTTTTGTGGCACTTTCAAGACTCGGGCTTTTTGCTGAGCCTTAAACCCCAGATCCCTAAACCGCCTCAATCCTAGACCCCAAAGACCCTAAACTACGAACCCTTCAAGCCTTTCAGCTGTTGGGAAGCCAGTGGTTCGTGCTTTGGGGCTTCGGGTTTAGGGCTGAGGGAAACTTTTTGGCCTCTCTGGGTGCTAGAACTGTTTCGTTTCTGACTCTTCTGCTTCAGAACCGAGTTGAGGGTTTAGGGTTTCGGCTTTCATCGGATAGTTTGGGTTTTGCTGCCGGTCGAAGCATTAGGACAAGGTGAGGGCTTGGTTCTTCTATCACTTCGCAAGGTACATTTAACAGGTGCTGTTGATGTTTGCCATAATATGAATGTTGGAAGCCGTTGAGACACACCCCATCAAAAGTCAACAACTGGACAAAGATGTCATTGTAACCGGAACATGATAATGTAGGGGCCTTAATGATTGGAATAGGGTTTGGGTGTATACTATAGACCAGTTATAGTAAGGAACACCAAAACATGGTATTTAGGGCAGCTCCCCGAAGCGAGACACGAAACCTTAAGACCAGAACTAGACTTCGCGCTCAGAACGGAGGCCTGCAGCAATCTCGATATCGCGAGAGACGGAGGCCTCGCAACAGCTCTACTGGGCTGCTGCTCAGAAAAGAACTAATTTAACTTACCGTATTGGGGAGTTATGGGAGTCCCTGAAACCGAAACCCTAAACCCGAATCGGGTTTCCTTATTATAGAAACCCTAAGCCCTAATCGGGTTTCCTTGGTATAGTAACTTAATTCAAGTTCCTGAACAGCAACCCAATTTATCCTGGCTTAGGGTGCTTTAGGGCTTTTGTTGAAGTCTCTGAGGTTTAGTTTGTTGTTGAAGTTTTGAGGGTTTAGGGCTTAGGGTTTCGGGCTTGTGGCTTAGGGTTTGAGGTTTAGGGATTTGTGTTGGGGGTTTAGAGTTTATGGCTCCGGTTGCAGGGCTTAGGGTAGCTTGTCCAAAGCCCCACAGAGCCATGGCCCAAATTACATTCTGAAGTTCGGAAGGTTCTCTCACTTCTTGGTCAGCGTTTAGGGTTCAGGGTTTAGGTGGGGTAGGGCACGGAACATTCTGCCGGCGCATCTAGCAAATTGTCACGAACTGGAAGCCGGCTGTTTAATACTTGGTAGTAAGTTGGGTACTGCTAGTGCTAAGGGCCCTATATTTAGAGAGAGAGAGAGAGATGTAGATACATATTATATATATCGATATCACGAGTATTCGTCAAATGTTACTGGGTGGGGGCAATGTCCCAAGAGGTACGTGAGTGGGACCAGATTTCATCCATCGACCATGCGAAGCACTAGCACCCTCCGCCAGCTCAACCTCTCAAAACCAGAACAAAAAATATGCTGGGGTTTAGGATGTGCTTGCGAAACGTCGTCTTAGCCAATCCTGGCATATATATATATATATATAGTGTTACGAAATTGGTACTCATACCACAGACCCCTATAGTAACCCTAAGCCCTCGCCCCTAAACCCTAAACCCTAAACCCTAAGCCCTCGCCCCAAACCTCGGAGTTGTAGCCAGAGCCCGCCGTGCTGCGGATTCCAGTCCGCCTTGCATAGGGCCAAACAGTGGTTTTAGGGTTTAGGGTTCAGGGTTTAGGGCTTTAGGGTTTTAGGGTTTAGGTTTTAGGGTTTAGTGTTTAGGGTTTAGATGTGTTGTTGCTTAAACTGTTGCGGTTGTTGGGAGTGGATTCGAGGTAGTTGTCTTGTCCCCCCACGAACCCCACACAAGGCTACATGAAAAGCCTCGACTCTTAGCACAGAAGAAACCTGTAAGAGATCTTGCCATGAGGGATCCGCCAGCTTGGAACATCGCCGCCTGATGAGGATCCGATCCGATCTGGAACAAGGCTTGAGAGCGAAGCCCAGGCAACATACTCTGGCCGTCGCAGTGCATAGTAAACCGTATACCTAAGGTTCTGCAGTCCTAGACCCAAAAACCCTACATCCAAAATCCGAAACCTCTGAATCCTAAACTCTGAACACCCAAAAACCATATGTTTCAGTCCAAATCAACAGGGAGTTCTGTGAGATGTATTACAAGTTACTATACTGTAGTATGCTTTACTTAGTATACGAAGGTACAGTATAGTATCGTATGGTATAGTAAAGTATCGTATACTAACCTAATCTAATCTAAACTATACTACTGAACAACGACTCTGCTCTGTTCTGCTCTGCTCTGTTTTAGAGCTACATGCGATGAGGAGAACTGACTTGACCTGAACCGATGTGATGACATGACATGCTAGCCCAATGCTAGGCTAGCCTAGGCCTGGCTAGGCTGGGCTACACTATGATGCCATGCGATGCTTTGCGACACCATGCGATGCGATACGATGCTACGCTAGGCTATGCTGTGCTGTGCTATAGGATTGTCTTGCAAAACGCTGCACTATATGATGCCCTGTAGTGCTATAACTTTCAACTTATAACACACGATGCTGTCTATCCCATCCAAGCGGTCAGCTGTAGATTGGCACAACCCTCGCCTGAAACCCAAAGGCTCGGCTCTAAGGCCCTAAGCACTACGGGGAGAAGCAACCTGAGCATTGCATGTTCAATGCACCTTAAATTTAGTGCCCTGCCCGCCCCTCACCCCCCCAAAGAAAAAACAACAAAACAACGACCTGTCAACTTTCGCAAAGGTCGACTTTCGCTTCGTCTTCCCTGGCGAAAATTTGGGGGTGTAGGGCTTGAGGTTTGGTGTCTTCACGGGTGTCTGCTTTCTGGAATCAACGCGTGCACCACGACAACAAACCTGATGAAATCAGATACCACAAACTGTATCAGTGGAAAAGCTCGGGCCCCACAGTGTAACTTTCCTTTTCTGAAACAAGGGTGGGGCTTTGGGATTGAGGGCGTGAGTGGGCTTGCTCAGGGTTGAGGAGGTTAGAGTCTAATGTAGGGGCCTTAGTAACTAGAACAGGGTATTGGGGCACCTCAAGTATAACTACAATAAGGAGCCATTGGAAAATTTAGGCCCTTGAAGGTACGGCGAGCGTTCTGAAATTAAGTTTCACTACAAGTCGCTACAAACTACCAGGAGCCTGCATACCAGTCTAGGGTCTCAACCAAGAATCGGGACCCGACTATAGACCCCAAATCCCAGACGCTGAGAAAATGCGTCCCCTATGACAAGAGCGTGGAAACCGGGGGCCCCTGATTGAACACGGTCTAGGATGGGGTAGGTACAGCTTATGGTTTAGAGGTTCAGGACCTTTGGGTTTAGGGCTCAAACCCTAAACCCTAAACCCTAAACCCTAGGCTTGGGCTGGCAAGTGATTGTGCAGCACACTTCTGCCTTGGGAGTCATCATCCTTGTGATGCTCGTGACCAAACCTTTCGAAGGTCGTTTCTGTGACCTGGTACCGCAAGTCACTAATGTAGGGGCCTTAATAATTGGGATAGGGTTTTGGAGCCCCTTCTACTATAATTATAGCAAAGGGACGCATATAATAGTATTGGTAATCATGTAGCCCTACATTACAGGACAAGGCCCTTCGATTTTCGGGGTTTCGGGCTTTAGGACTGAGGGTTTGGAACCACAGGTCCTGGTGCCTTACACTACACCTCTCTGTCACGAGGTTGTGAACTACTGTAGGGGCCTTCATAATTTAGAATAAGGTTTTAGGGGCTCCTTTTTTAAAATTATAGTAGAAGATACCCCACAACCCTATTCTATTCATTGAGGCCCCTATTATGCGTTGTGGGAAGACGCGGTTGTGGGCAGATGTTTTCCCCCCCCCAACCCTAAACCCCTAAACCCTACCTTAACCTACCAAAACCTACTTTTTTGTAGGGTCCCTATAAATTTCATATTAGGGTTTATCATGAGAACCTACAAAAAAGTAGGGTTTGGTAGTTTCAGGTATACCCAAGCCCATACCGGAAGCAGCCAAGGCCTCTTTGAGGCACAGGGTCCCGAGTGTTTAGGGTTTAGGGTTTAGGGTTTAGGGATTTCATTACAAAGCTACTTGCGCCATAGAGACACAGACAATGTAGACACACACTTCTTGGTACTTGTCTACTTTTCCTACATCGCATGCATAAGTCGCAGGAGCCTCTCGGAAAGCCTCGCCATACAGGAAGCGGGCGACAAACAGCGTGACACTGCTTGCAATGCCTGCATAGCAAGAGGAAGGTTTAGGATTCAGGGCTTAGGCCCTAAACCCTAAACCCTGAACCCTAAACCCTCAACCCTAACCCCTAAACCCTAAACTCTGAAACCTAAACCCTAAACCGGTTGGGGTTAACAACGGAGGGCCTGAGGGTTGAGAAGTTGAAGAAAACAAACAGAGCGCAGGAACACACTAACCTAAGGTTGAACCATGGGCCCCAGTATGGGCCCTTTGCCCTGGGATCCTTATACACCTACTATATACCCTATATGTACCCTTGAGGGTCCTAGAAAGGCCTAAGGGTTCATATTAGGGGCCCATACTTCTAACCTTAGAACTAAACTAAGGCCAGGGGGTTTGAGAATTTGGGATTTATGTCTCGGGGTTTCGGACCTGCGCGGATTCCTCGTGCCCTAAACCCCTAAACCCCTAAACCCCTAAACCCTAAACCCCTAAACCCCTAAACCCTAAACCCTAAACCCTAAACCCCTAAACCCCTAAACCCCTAAACCCCTAAGCCCCTAAGACCCAGTTCGCAGGCCAAGGTGCCCATCAGCACCACAGCTTCCACCAGTGAGGAGATGATCAGAACACTGGAGAGCTGGCCAAACCTAACGCTTTAAGAGTTTAGGGTTTAGGGTTTAGGGTTGTAGGTCTTAGGGTTTAGGGTTTAGGTTTTAGGGTTAAGGTTTAGGGTTTTAGGGCTTAGGTTTTTAGAGTTCAGGTTTTTCGGGTTTAGGGTTTTAGGGTTTAGGGCTTAGGGTTCATAGGGTTTTAGGTTTAAGGTTTAGGGTTTAGGGCTGTAAGGTTTTAGGGTTTAGGTTTTGAGGGCTTTTGAGGGTTTAGGGTGTGGGGCTTAGGGCTGAGGCTGTAAGGCTTGAGGGCTATGAGTTTGGAGGCTGATGGCAGTGATGGATTTGCTTGCGGTGGATGCTCGTCGGCTCTTTACTAAGACTTAGATACCTCCGGCGACGCGCAAGCCTTCCAATCAATATCCCTAAGTCCCAGCCCCCCCCCCCACCCCTAAACAGAAACACCGCTAAACATGTTGATGACAAGGATGATAACGAGGATGAAGAAAGGATGATTGTAATTGTGGTCCCAGTCCCCCCAAGAAAAAAACAGCTCAACATGTTGATGACAAGGATGAAGAAAGGCATGATGGTGATGATATTGACTGTGATGACGACGACGGCAGCGATGATGATCACGATGATGATAGAGCACATGATAGCAATCATGAGGATGACCGAAAGTATTCTCTCCAGCCAGAACTACCTATAGTCTCCGTTGTAGTTCCTTTGTTTGGGTAAACCAGTTTTATATTTAGGAGTGAATAAGGGAAACCCCAAAAAAGGAACTACGATGGACTGTAGGTAGAACTTGAAGATCTCCGAATACATTCTTGATTCCTTACGTGGGGCCCAGGAAAGACTAGAATGGACGGTCACTGATGTTGAGCTAGACCCTTCGAGTAGCCATCCATCTATCTCTTCTGTCCGTCTATCCACCTACCTAGCTACCTACCTGTCTGTCTATCTATCTCTATCTACCTGGATCTACCTATCTACCTATCTACCTATCTAGCTATCTACCTATCTATCTATCTGCCTGTCTACCTGTCTACCTACCTATCTATCTATCCATCTGTCTATCTATGCATGTCTATATCTCAATATGGTATCACGTCCTACTAGAAACGGACCTCCAAAGTATGCAAGGGGCCTGCCCGAACCGACGAACTGGATCCTCGCCACTGTTGACAACAAAGCGCCTCAGTCTTGAATGAAGGGTTTACGGTTTAGGGCCTAAGCCCTAAACCCTAAACCGTTTAGGGGTTTAGGGGTTCAGGGTTTAGGGGTTTAGGGTTCAAGGATCGACGCGGCTCTGATAAGTAGGACGAACAACCGAGAACCGACCTTGGTAGCGAAAGTAGAGCTAGCGATCCAAGATGATAGCTACCAATACAGAATCCATGGATTTCGAGCACTGTTGGAGACACTCATTTCTCAGATACACCGACGATTTAAGGATGGTCATGGACTGCGTTCGTTAATTGCAGGTAATTAACGAACGTTTTGTCCGTGCGTGCGTGCATGCGGGTGCGGGTGCGGGTGCGGGTGTGGGTGCGGGCGCGCGTCGTGCGGGTGCGAGTGCACGTGGCTGTGGATGTGTGGGTGCTGGGTGCGTGTTCCTGCGCGTGCGTACGTGCGCGTGCGCCGCGGGTGTGTGTGTGTGTGTGTGTATATATATATATATATCTCTGTGTGTGTGTGTGTGTAGGTGTGTGTGTGTGTGTGTTTGTCTGTGTGCGTTTGTGTGTTTCGTGGTCATGCTGCGGAATCAGATAACTGTCATGCGACACTACGCCTTCCCTGAATTGACGAAAGCGACTCTACCTCTGCGATAGATACACAGCTCTTGATGTCTGCCATACACAAGCTGCTTAAAATGACAACGTCAGGAACCCTGCAAAACAATATTACGCTGTAGTTCAGCAGTTTGTCAGACCCCACTATTCGATCCTAGGATCCCTAAATCCCGAACCCCGGAATCCAGCAGCCCCAATATTGGAAGGTCTGAGTTCAGCGGGGCCCCACCCTAAAGCCCAAAGAGACTAGAACATCTACTCGCAACCTCAATACGTATTTTGTTCCCATGTGCATTGATCTCAAGGTAGATTCGATTTGGGAGCTTGAGAAAATAGGACTCTAAACCCCAAACCCCCATATAGAACCCTTAAACACCGACCCCTACATAAGAAACCCATCAAGAGACCCCGGACTTCACAGCTAAACCCTCAGTCGTTTATCAATTTTCTATTCCGTTCATAGTACCCCTCATCCCGGAACCCTTCACTAGACCCTACGTCCGAAACCCTAAAACCCTAAAGCCCTAAAACCCGAAACCTCATAACCCCAAACGGGCCTTCCGCGACGGGCTCCGCACCGACGAAGCCCCAAGCCTGTCGTCTCCAGCTCCAGGGATTAGGGTGTTAGCGCTTAGAACGGTGTATGCTTTAGGGCTTATAGGGTTAAGGGCTTGGGCTTTTCGGATTTAGGGCTTGGACCCTAAACCCTAAACCCTAAACCCTAAACCGTAAACTCCTGAAAGTTGAGGTGTTTTCGAGCCCAGAGTCTCCAGGGTCCTTAGATTACCAAACCCCGCCAAGTCCACTTGCTGTGCGGCACCCCGTTTCGGCTTTGGGGTTTAGGGTTTCGAGTTTCGGGTTTAGGGTTTCGGGTTTGGGGTTTAGGGTTTCGGGTTTGGGGGCTAGGGTTTCGGGTTTGGGGTTTAGGGGTTTCAGGACCCTAAACGCGAGAAAACCAGCTTCTCCAAAGCAGGGTCTGGGTTCACGGGCTTTAGGGTGTTGCATGTGGGGTTAAAAGCTTCTTAAAAAGGTTCTCCTCTAGGGTTTGGCATTAATTAGGCGGGCTAGAGATGTCAGGGAATACGGTCCAAACCCTAAACCCTAATGTGCCGAAAACCCTAAACCCTAAACCCGCCTACACCCTAAGAGCTCAGCCAATGCCTTCCAAAAACCTGAAATCCCCCGCGACGCTGCTTTGTGGATTCGGGCTGACCCCCGAACTCTTAAGCTAAAGTCCTACACCGTTTTTTTTGGTTAAATTCCCTGCAGCAAGAAAACGGCACAACGGGACCGAAACAAATTTCTAGGGGGTTTCTGAGCGCCTTGAAGGCTTCAACACCTACAAGATGCTCGGGTTTAGACCAACTCTTGCAAACTGGTGTTGAGTACTTGGGGTTGAGAGGGTTTAGGCCGCGGCTCTAATCTAAACCTGCCTGCAAGATTTAGGGCATGAGGGCCCAAATTCCCAATCCAGCTGCAGTACAACTTGCCTGTGGCTGCAGCTCCACCTGGGAAGAGGATTCAGCAAGGTTTGGTGGCCACAGATTCATCCAGCGAATCTTTCAAAACTCTAAACTCTAAACCCTAAAACCCTAAACCGTACTCGAAACCCTAGACCCTGAACCGTACTCGAAACCCTAAACCCTAATCCTAAACTCGAGGCCCGGGATCTGAAGCAGGGTCTCAACTACGCATTCTGTTCAACACCATGAGTCGCGAAAAGGACATATGTAACATTATGTTATATCGAAGCTCTCACAGTTGGACGCAGCGTTTGCATGGGGGGAACTACATACAGTATAGAACTTTAAAATGGATATTACTACTCTTAATACTTATTCAGACTTCTATACATTACTAGACCCTACGCCCTCAACCCTGTATGAAACCCTATACCCTAAACCTTAAACGAACATAGACCTGAAACCTGAAGCTATAGACGTTGTCACTCTCCAAGGGTTGAAGCCCTCACACCAGGACCAACCCTGATCTGAACATAGCTAAACCCTCAACGCTTTATTATATAGGTGTCGCCNNAAAAAAAAAAAAAAAAGAAAGCATCGTTCGCGTTCTATGTTAAACAACAAGGTGAGCTTTGAACAAGCCCCAAATCGGTACCTAGTTTAGATCTAACCCCAAAGATCCCCTGCATCGGACGAGGGAAGTACCTCCACAGCACACCTTGGCTCACTCGGTTCCCAATCCTTGGCCAAGGGGGTCCGCATGAAGCTAAGGCTCTACTTCAGGGCTTGGTTTAGGGTTCAGGGTTTCAGGTCAAGGGACTAAGCAAGCAGGCTTATGATTGGGGTTATAAGTGCCCTAAGTAGGGTTTTGGATTGACGGTACTTAGTCTACGTACCGTGACCCTTCAAGTATGCCTTGCGGTTTAGGGTATACGGGTTAGGCTGCCGGGGTGTAACAGGATGAAATCCAGCAACCCCAAGTCCTGAGACAAGATTGGCAAATACAGGCTGTCGCTGGCCTGCCAGCGGCATCGATACCGATACCAGTGTACATAAGATATTCAGAGTCAAAACCAAAGAAATCAATAGATAGAGATAGATGGTTAGATAAACATGTAGGTAGGTAAGTAGGTAGCTAAGTAGGCAATACTTATAATTACCAAATCGGCTGCGAAGGCCTTGATCGTGTAAGGGAAAGGGGCTCCAAGGCAATACTTAGCAGGATTCCTATTGTTTCTGCGGCCTTGGTCGTGTAGGTGAGAGGGGGTTCTAGACAGTTCCTTACTAGGATTGCATTAATTTTGTTTCTACGGCCTTAGTCGTGTAGGTGAGAAGGGAATTGTAAGCAATATGTAATAGAATTAGTTTGGTGTCTAAGGCTTTGGTCGTGTGCGTAAGCGGAAGTTCTTGGCAATAAGCAACGTACTTAGTTTGGCTTCCAAGACCCTTTGGGGAACAGAAGAGCGTCCCACGGAAAGCTGGGCAAGTCCCAGTACGCTTCTGGCCAGGCCTGCAACAGGTGGCTGTTGGGGCTTTGGGGGTCTCAGGGTCTCAAGGTTAGGGTTCGCCACCGATAAAACAAAAAAACACAGCAAAAACATCAGAAGAGTGCCCACTCTCTCAAACTTGGAGCCCAAAGACGAAGACCCCTAAACCCTATAAATTCCAAGCCCCTAAACTCTCCGAAAACTGTGTATCTTGAACCCGGACCGGGAGAAGCCCTGAAACGCTCAAGCCTAAGACCCACTGAATGCGCCCAAACCACCCGAAACATCCCAAATCCCTAAAAATCTAAGCCCTTTAGGGTTTTAGGGTTCAGGGTTAAACCCCCCATGAAAACTCCTTAATCCTTAAAGCCTACGACTCCTAAATGCCCCCACGAGCACAACTCTCCTGAACCCCTGAACCCGTGCGGAATCCTTCTATCACCCCAGGTTTAGGGTTTAGGGTTAAGGGGGTTTAGGGGTTCAGGGTTTACCTGTTGCCCAAAAGACCTACAAATTTCAGCAACTAGATATAGAAACCATATCAAGGAGCCCTAAAAAGGCAGGTCTTTCCGGCTACAGGTAGGGTTTAGGACACCCCTAAACCCTATCAACCCTACACCCTATCAATCCTATCAACCCTAAACCCTGAAACCTAAACCCTGAACCCTGTCAACCCTATCAACCCTAAGCCCTAAACCCTAAACCCTAAGACCTAAAACTCGGCAGGACGGGCTTCCGGCCTGGTAATTCCAATAACGGAAGCGAAGGGTCAAGATGAAACCCGTGTGGCGGTAGCGAATCCTCGGGGGTAGTTAGTATAGGGTCTAGGGTTTAGGTATATACTATAATGTATTGACTACAGTGTACCAGAATGTACTATAATAATGCACTAACATATGCTACCATGTTCTACTCTACTGAAGATTTAAGAGCTGAACGGCTTTAGGATGCTTGAAAAGCTTTGGGCTTCGAGGGTTTAAGGGCTTGCTCAGCCCTTTCGGGCGGGGGGGGGGGGGGGGGTAGGGTGTATAGGATTTTGATTTAGGCTTTCGGTCTAGCGAATTATTTCAGCAAAGAACTGCTGGTTAACTGCTGGTTGCTTTCCAAAGGAAGTAGCGTGTGGCATCGCCAGACATGTTCAATCCCGAACCAGCATTCAACCAGAAAACGCGAGTTTCCGGCCAAATATTCTTGGACCGCAATGTCTCTTGGAACTTCACTAGCAACTTGTGGTGTGTGATTCTGCTCAAAAGCCGGGAAACGTAGTTATCACCGCCCACAGCCTCTCGCTCTCTGCTGCTATTTCCCTGGGACAGGGACCCCCTAAACCCTAAACCC
>CAJNDV010012947.1:35888-46474 GCA_905221635.1 Symbiodinium sp. CCMP2456
ATATATATATATATATTCATTCTTGTGCCATGAGGTCGTGCGCTCCATTCTATGATGTCCTCATACTCGTTCGGTGTTGGACGGCCTTCGAACATATTGCATGTTGCGCTAGCTCTTCCACAAAGGTGTGTGCTACGATGACTTTGCTCTGTAGTAAACGCGTCATGCTGAACTCTGTCCGAAAACGTAGACCCTCACCTAAACCCTAAACCCTAAACCCCAAACCCTAAACCCTAAATCCTAAACCTTATCGCGCCTTGCACACGCGGGCACGTGTGGTTATAGGCTTCGATACCACCAAGCTGCTCAACAACCTCATGGGAGGCTCTAGCAGCCCAGGCCGATACTCTGAGTTTTTAGGGTTCAGGGTTTAGGGTTTAGGGTTTAGGGTTTAGCATTTGCAGAGTTCGTAGTTTTGTGGTTTAAGGTTTAGAAAGCTTAGGATCTAAGGTTTAGGATTTATAAGGTGTAGGCTTTATGAGCTTCGCGCTTCATTGTCAGATATGCCTCCAGGGCTTTGGCCGTAATGCTTTGGATTCTCGGTTCGTTGACCAACGATCCCCTAGGTTCTAACCCAACGCACGAGGGTTTAGGGTTTAGGGCAAAGATCCGAAGTCGGATATCCCGCTTTGTTACCCTCTGCCTCTAGCATGAGGAATCATCGGTCCTGCTCGGTTTTCAGGCTCCGAAGCCAAATCCTGTATACATATATATATATATATATATACACATACATATATATATATATATATATACATCCATATGTACATATCATGGCGAACCTGCTTCGTGATTTCCTGGCACGATAAATTAAACGTTCAATTTCATTCCCCGCAAGACGGGACTTCCGAACCATGGAAGTGTTCACTGGCCCGCCAGAACCAAATCCCCAAATTCGAAGAGCAGGTCCCACAACACAACAACTCAGGGGCAAAACAAATTGCCACCCAAACCCCTAACATTTTCTATAATGTAGGGGCCTCAATAATTAGAATAAGGCACCTCTATAGTATAGTTACAGTACGGAGCCCTACGGAATAAAGTTATGCAGGCTTCTATAGTAAACCCTAGACCTAAACCCTTAACCCTTGACCCTAAACCCTGAACCCCCAAACCCTAAACCCTAAACCCAACCTTGGAGTCTTAAAGCTCTGACTA
Organism: Symbiodinium sp. CCMP2456; assembly: GCA_905221635.1. NCBI lineage: Eukaryota > Dinophyceae > Suessiales > Symbiodiniaceae > Symbiodinium > Symbiodinium sp. CCMP2456. Next base: position 37,047 of record CAJNDV010012947.1, read on the forward strand.
AGTCTCAGCCGATGCTCCTGCGGCGCAAGGTCGAACATCGGATTCTCTCCGCAATGGGGTGAGGACACCTGACTTCGGGTTTAGGGGTTTAGGGTTTGGGGGTTTAGAGGTTAGGGGTTAAAGGGGTTTAGGGCCGTTCAGGGTTTACCCCGATCCTGAATTGTCGCTCCTGCTTTGCGCACCTTGCTTCGTTAGGATGGCATCGAATCCGATCGAAAACCATACCGTCCAACTTAAGCCCAGCCCTCAACCCCAAACTCTAAAAAACACCCTAAACCCTGAAACCCTAATGCCCTGAACCCTGAGTCCGTCTTGGAGAGTATAGGCAGGGCGTGCCCCCCAGCTACTGAGAGTTCTGGGCTATTCCAGGGATTGCTCTGTTTCGATCGGGCTGAGCCTCTGGATTGGGCTCAATGCTCTGATGGGAAGCTAGCCGCTAATGTAGGGGCCTTAGAAATTAGAAAAGGGTTTTGGGGGCTCCTTATTATAACTATAGTAGAATATACCCCAAAATCACTATCGTATGATATACCCCAAACCCTATTCTAATTATTCAGGCCCCTACATTAAGCGTCTTTTTCCAACAGTTTCGGGTGTCTGGCTGGCGTCCTCGTCTTGCTTGCAGGCATGAGACCATTCTGAACCCTAATTCCTATCCCAAGTCTCCTGAACTCTAAACCCTGAACCCCAAAGCCTAAAACTTGAACCACAAACCCTAAAACGTATAATATAGGGCTGGAATAATCAGAAAAAAGTTTGGGGGGTGTATATACTACAATTACAATAAGGAACCCCCAAAATAGGGTTGGTATTTAGGCCCCTAATAGCCGGGTTGCAGCTTGAATCCGAGCAAGGTCCCGATGACGTTCGTATCTCTGGGCTAAACCCTAAAACCGTACTGTTGATGGACAAAATCCTGCATGACCCAAATATAGTACAGTACCATAAATCCCATAGTTTAGGTATATAAGGTCATGCAGGATTTTGTCCATAAGCCGTATCTCACTCTAGGAGAACCCGAATTCAGAACAAAATTCAGCCAACATGCCTCGGCCTAGACCCTGGTTCTGCAAATCTTTGGGTTTAAGGTTTAGGGTTTAGGGTCTAGGGTCTAGGGTCTAGGGTTTAGGGTTTAGGCATACAACAGTCGCAAAACGTAGATAAGTCGCAGATGGGGAAGTCCATGAGGTGTAGCACCAGCTGTTGAAGCCAGTCGCAACTTGATCAAAGTTGACGATGCTCCAGAACAGCACTGATCGAACGGCCACATACCTTCATTCAGGGCCCCTAAAAAAAGCACATAAGAAAAATTAAGATAGGGATATCCCATATAAAACCCCTGACAATGAAGCCCAATGAAGTTGGGATATCCCTACGAAATGCTTATGCTCATATCCTTTTGGGGTTCCTAATTCATGAGCACTCAGAAGCACAGCGATGCTGCGGTGAGTCGAGACTGACCTTTACCCGGTTACATTCTCCATGCTCGATCATAAACCCTTACAGTACCCTCGTCTGTTTGAGAAAAACTCAGCAAAATCCTAGGGTTTAGGGTTCACGGTTTAGGGTCATAAAAAACCAGTTGTCTTTAGACTTTAGAAGCAACCTCAAGCCAGCGATCCAACAATCGTGCCTTGCAGCTCCTCTGAAGGGTCTCACAAGAGCCGACAAGCACACTATGGTGGCTTTGGAGGCTACTAGCTTGGGCTGGGGAAACACCGAAAAACCCGCTTGTGCTTGCTTCTCTGAGATCCGCGCAAGATGCCTAAATTCAGGGGTCTGAATTAAGAATTAGAATAGGGTTTTGGGGGTTCCCTATTCAAATTATAGTATAAGGGGCCCCAAAACCCTATTCTAACTATTAAGGCCCCTACAGTATAGACTACGATGGTCTCAACCACGTTCCTTGTGCGGTTTAGGGTTTAGGGTTTAGGGTCCACTTGCATGCAAGTGGCACAGCTACCATGAAAGTGAAGAAGGCCTGCAGTAGAGTCAGCCGCCAGTCCTCCACTTCGGCAGCGATCCAGTCGAGAGGCTAGCAAGTAAGGTGCCACAAAATATAGGGGCCTTAATAATTAGAAAAGGGCTTTGGGGTCCTTTATAGTGTAGTTATACTAGACAACCTCCAAAATAGTACTAGTTACGAGTAATTACTTGAAGAAGTTTTTTATGTATTCTAAGTTAAAGGATTGAGGGTCTAGGGTGTGCCAGAATTTTGCACGACAGCACGACTCTACGCACGGACCTGCCTGGCTGGCTTGGGGTTTGGGGCTTAGGGGTTTAGGGTTTAGGGTTTAGGGTTTAGGGTTTAGAGGTTTCGGGCACCCGTCGAAACCACAAGTGGTGCTAGCAGCAGGACCCCGGCAGAAGCAGAAGCCAACAGGCATAGCTGCTTCAAAGAAGTCGGGATTCCTTCCTAGATCAACAGTTCATCGGGACCAAGCCCAACACAGTGACACACAATTCTAATCTTGTCTGCTGCGTACGAGAAGCTAAGCTCAAAACCTGACCTGGGCAAGCCAATTTCTGCAACATCTCGTGAGACCAACATGCGCAGAGGGTCCATATACATATATATATATATATGACCAATTATTGAACTATCTTGGTTTTAAGGACCCGGTTGCAGCTGCATAATGGTAATATATACGGACCCTCTTGAATGCAGACCAGTCAGTCTAAACCGCATGATCTTCCCATCCCAGTTTGCAGCTGATATGATGCCAAACCAACTCTCCGGAAACCTAAACCCTAAACCCTCTACACCCGAAGTATACCCAAAAGGCTCGACCAACAAGCTAAACCCTCAATTTTTGTGGCATGGCATCTCCCCTAAACCCTGAACCCTAAACCCTAAACAGCTGAAGGGTTCAAGGTGTAGGGTTGATCCACTGTAAGGTACCAAGCACGGGGCGTCTAAGAATAGTGCATCCTTAAAGAAAAGGGTTTATATATATATATATAGTAATTGAGGTTCATACTAGGCTAAACAGTACAGGAACGGGCCTTGAAGACAACCTCATACGGCGTGCTGAACTCGAAAACAGACACGGCAAATTCAGAACCTCAGCTGGCGGAAACGAGCGTGTGGTGCGAGTCTATGTTTTGAAGCTTCAGGTGACCGTCACAAAAAAACACGGAGATAAAGCTTTAGACCCGAAGCCGTAAATACAGGAATTCGGATTGATGCCATTTAAGGTTTCGGGTTTAGGGGGCTGAATTTCACTTCGCCTCTCATTGCACAAGGATCGTTTCGGAATTAGGGATCAGGGCTGCCTAAACCCCTAAACCCCTAAACCCCTAAACCCTAAACCCTGAACCCCTAAACCCTACACCCCTAAACCCTTAAACCCCTAATTAAACCCTAAACCCTGAACCCCTAAACCCTAAACCCTAAACCCTAAACCCTAAACCTGCTTATCGCAGCCTTCTCACTGAGGGCCTTCTCAGTCTCTACACGGAACCCCTGCCTTTCCGTTCTCCCGAGAGCCTCCTAGGTCCAAATCTCTGCCTTGAAGCGTTTTGGGTTTGGGAATAGGGTTTAGGGTTTAGGGCTTTGGGTTTTGGGTTTTGAAGTTTAGGGTTTTGGGTTTAGGAATAGCGTTTAGGGTTTAGGGTTTTGGGTTTTGGGTTTTGAAGTTTAGGGTTTTGGGTTTGGGAATTGAGAGGTTGCACCAAAAAACCCTATAAGTCCGAATAACTAATTATGGGGTTTCGGGTTCAGGGACGTGAGGTTTACGGTTAATTCGGGGTTTAGGTTGTGCAGGGTTTACAGGTCTAATTAGGGTTGCGGCCTTTTCTTCAGAGTTCTTGAAGTTTCGGCGTAGTTCAAGAGTACCACAGCCCCTGATTCAGGGCCGATGTCCGCCCCGCAGCATCTACTTCTGAAGTGATTTAGGGTCAGAGTCTAGTCCCTAGTAGTCCCCAAAAAACCTGCTTTTTCAGGACTCATATGAAGATATCATATTCAGGAACCCTAGAAACTGTAGGTGGTCCATACTATCTGCCCTAGAGACCTGGCGATTCGGAAACCTTCGGTGGCCTGCGAACCCTTTTTTAAGGGCTCCTTGAAGGGGGCTCCTGTAACGGCTCTTATAAGGGCTCTTTCATGGGTCGTTTAGACGTCCACACTTCTGAAGTCCTACTGATTTCGGGTGGGGGTTCTTGGCATTGGTGTTTTGTGCTGCAGTGTTGCCGAGGAAAACGCTCGCTAGAGTGTAGAAACGTGAAGAAACCTACAAGCTCTAGAATGCGAGGGTAGTTCGACAATTCCCCCAACATCCGTCCTGGATTCCTACAACCCTAATTAAACGTAAAGCCTCAACCTTCCTAACACCCCACCTTAATTCCTAAACCCTAAGCCCTCCGCCCTAAACCCTAAACCCCTAAATCCCTAAACCCTAAATCCCTAAACCCTAAACCCTACGTAAACCCTAAATCCCTAAATCCCGAAATCCCGAAATGCCTAAACCCTACACCCCTAAATCCCTAAACCCTAAACCCTAAACCCTGAATGCCTAAACCCTAAATCCCTAAACCCTATAAACCCTAAATGCCTAAACCCTATCCCTATAAACCCTAAATCCCTAAACCTTATAAACCCTAAACCCCTAAACCCTAAATCCCTAAACCCTATAAACCCTAAATCCCTCAACCCTATAAGCCCCAAAGCCCCGCTTTCCGATCAGCGGCCCTGTCTTAGCCGACTCTTTGGTTTCGCGTCTGGCTCGGCCATGGCGAAACAGGGGCCCGGGTATCTTGCTGTAATGTAGGGGCCTTAAGAATCAGAATAGGGCTCCTTGAAAGGGATCCTTGAAGGGTTCTATAAGGGCTACTATAAGGGTTTAGGGTGTAGGGGCCCTAATAATTAGAATAGGGTTTCGGAGTATATTATACTGTAACTATAAAAAGGAGCCCCCCCAAAATAGTATAGGTAATTATTCAGGACCCTATATTACGTTATTCTGTAATTCTTGTCGTTCTGATCATTACAGATTGTTATTACTAGTATTATTATGAGTACTACTATTATTGTTATTGCTACTATTATTGCTATTACTATTACAATTATTCTTACTATTATCATTATTATTGCTATTCTGTTTGTCTGCTTTGTCATGCAGATGTTCTGTCATGCTTGTTATCCTTCCTTTGGAAAACGGCTGTCACGCTCTTGGCTTTTACAGTGCTTGAGTTAGTTCTGAGCTAGTTTTGAGGCTTTGGGTTGTGGGGTTCCAGCTACCCTGCCCTAAACCCTAAACCTTGGTATCTCTGCTCCTTAGTACCGGTCTTGTTGTCATAGAGACTACATAGCTGCTTCTCGGGGTGTCTGTGCAGGCTCTAGGGCTTAAGCTGACGGTTTAGGGTTTAGAAATTTAGGGTTTAGGGGTTTAGGGTTGACGGTCTAGCTTTAGGAATTTTGGATGCATTCCTTAAGATCCGCGCACATGTTGCCACGAACTTCGAACTCCGTGACTTCAAGTTAATTCGAGAACCTTCAGGACCAAATGATCCTTCAAAGTAGGGGCCCTATGCCCTAAAACAACGAATCCCCAGTTGGCATATGAACCTGAAACCATTTTAGGGTTCGTTTCGTCTTTAAGGAACAGGGTTAGGGTGTCTAGTCCAACGCCTTCCTCCTGATCGGCTGGAGGATGCTGGAAGCCCGCTGGAATGGGATGTTTAGGGTTTAGGGCTCGGAGGCTTAGGAAGGCTTAGGAAGGCTTAGGAAGGCTTAGGAGGGTGTTGCTACAGTTTGCCCTAAATCCTGTGGATTCGAACTGTCCGGTTGCATTGCCGTCGGCACAAAAACGAGTCTGGCTATCAGTAGCACATGTATCGTTAGCCCGCGGCTGAGCCCGGCACAGATGCCTAGATGAACGGAACAGCTTTGTGGCTTGGTGCCTAAACCCTAAACCCTAAACAGTAAACCCTAAACCCTAAACAGTAAACCCTAAACCCTAAACCCTAAACAGCAAACCCTAAACCCTAAACAGTAAACCCTAAACCCTAAACCCTGCAGCCGTCGGGTAGATTTACGGCCTAGAGGTCGAGACTTCGAGTTGTGAGTTTAGGATATCGGTGCAGGCTTCGGGTGTAGAGGAAGCTCCCGTATGATCCTGTATGGGTTTAGGGTTTGGGGTTTAGGGTTTAGGCTTCAGGGTTTAGGCGTATGATCCTGTTTAGGCTTCAGGGTTTAGGGTTTAGGGTTTAGGCGTATGATCCTGTACCTATACTCTCCATTGTAGTTCCTTTTTAGGGATACCTTATAAAATCCTTACTATATAACTGGTTAAACCAAAACAAAGAACTACAATGGAGACTGTAGGTATCTGTGCATCTTCCGACATAGCTGACCTGACGACAAATTACATACAGCAGGTTCCTCCGTCTTACGTTCCAGCCCCCGGGTTTAGGGTTTAGGGTTTAGGGTTTAGGGTTTAGGGTTTAGGCGAGCCTTGAATTCACACCGACGAACGCCCAAATCCCCGGCCCTCGCTACTTTAGGAATTTGTAGTCCCTACATACTTGCACTATGGTGTACTCCAATACCGCCGCTGATATCATTCTGAATAATTAATGAGACCCTGAAATACAGCGTCTAAACTTTATTTGTGATGTAGAATTTAGGACGTAGTGTTTCGCGGAGCAGTACCCGATCTACTGGCATCTGGAACGGCGCAATAGCCTTTGGACTGCGAGCATCGTTCAGCGTGTAGTTCTTCCACCTGAATCTCTTGATACCGGCAGGTGCTGCGAAATAGTCCGGGCAGTAACGCCACAGTTGATGTGAGTGAACCACGGGTGACTTCGCTCCCCTGATGCGACAGGTATGATTCGACTCCTCTGCATCCTCTACCCATTGAAACCGCTTGGACAGGAGGATGCTCCGGACAGAGCAGCTGAAGTGCTCCTCAGCATTCGATTGGTTGCAGCTCTCAACCGCGGAAGCATTAACAGCTTCCGGGCGTATGGCAAAGAAGTCTGTGTGCAAGAATCGGACTCCCCGCCGTTTATCGCAGTTGTGGAAGATACCGTCGACCGACTTGTTCTTCATGACCTGCTGGAGCCACCCATCCTCCATGATCAAGACATCCAAGTTCAGGCGAATTACCCAATCGTACCCCTCGAACCACTTCTCACGACGTCCAAGGTGCCCGAAGGCGTCGCTCACTGCTTGGATGGCACTGGCCTGGTAACCCCGATTGGGGAACTGCTTCAGCGTGACCCTTCGGAACTTGAGGCGACCTAGCTCCTCCTGGCTCAGATTCGCCGGTGTATACAGGATCAGGTCGGCATTCTTCAGGATCGGTAGCTTCATAGCGTGCTCCCAGCACGGAAGGTACATCTGTTGCTCTTTGCTCCAATGTGTGGTCATAAAGACTGCGAGCCGAAATGCGAAATCCGGGCCCTGAGGCTCCTTAGCGCTGGGAGGGGGCATTTGGGTATCGTTGCGGTTCCGGTGACTTGTGATCGGGCCCGAGCCTTCGCGCTGAGAGCTGCCAGCAGCCGTCCCAACATGCGAAGTAGAGCTTGAGGCGTCGAGGGACACTTGCTGCATTCCCACGAAAATGGCTGCCATAGAAAACGACAAGAGGAATACACGATAAGCGCGGGACATGGGGATTGGCAATTTCGGCTTGCTCAGACCACGCGCTCCTTCGACACCTGCTATTCCACATATCGGACTTTGGGCACTGCCACAAAGCCCACGCGCACCGCTGCAAAGCTTCCGCGCTGTTGCGGGAGGGTCATGGCAGAAGCTGGCTGCAAGAATCTAGTAAGGCACTTAGATTTCAAGGTCCTGTAAGGTTTGCTCCAGAAGCGGTACTTCTTCATTGAATTTGCAAAAGCCCGCCAAGAAAGAGGAGAGTAGAGCCGAGGACAGGATTCTGAGGCAAGAAGATCAACGGGTGGAGCCTCTGCGACAGTCTAGCTACAATAGACGCTTGAACTTCGCATCGGGTAGCTGACTACATTTAACGGCTTGTGGCTGTTGTTGTTGTTGTTGTTGTTGTTGTTGCTGTTGCTTTTGCCCCAACACTTTGGTGAAGAAAAGCAACAACAGCAGTAACATGGCTCAGTTCGTGAGTAAGTTGGAAATGGACGATGGTGTTCTCGTTGATGGTGATGGTGGTGGTGATAATGATGCTTAGGGTCATTGGTGATGATGACGACGATGGTGTTGTTGCTGATGATGATGTGACCGGGATGAGAGACCTTGAAAAGATAGGTCCTGGAGGATGCAGCTAGAACTGTCCTCCAGGATTCTTACAAGCCCTACATCCTAAACGGATTACGTCCTCGGATAAAGCCTCCATAAGCCCCAAACTCGAATAAGTCCTCTGCCAGGACCTTCAAAGAACTCGGAAATCTCTGCTGCCGCCACTCCTCCGAAGCAAATCTGCTCTTAGCCTCGGTTCCCAAGGGTTCAGGGTTTAGGGGTTTAGGGGTTTAGGGTTTAGGGTTTAGGGCTTTGAAGGATACTGTTCCCTAAACTCTAAACCCTAAACCCTGAGCCCTGAAACCCAAAGCCCTACTGGGCCTCAGAGATTGAAACCGGTTTCGGGATGTAGGCGACTTAGGGTTGAGGATGCTACATGGACCTTAGGGTTTAGGGTTTAGGGTCCCTAAACCCTAAACCCTAAACCCTCCTACTTTTTTTGTAGGGTCACTATAAATCCCATATTCGGGTTTATAATAAGAACCTACATGTAATACGGGGGCGTTAATAATTCGAATAGGGTTTTGGGGGCCCAATATACTATACTTATAATCAGGAACCCCTAAAGTAGTATAGGTAAGTATTCAGGCCCCTACATGTACTTTGGGGACCTCAATTTCAAGCAGGGCCCTGGAAATAAGGCGCTACAATCTTTGGGGGACTATATCGGGCTGGTATTTCCAACTATTCGACGCCGAAGCGTAAGCCCTCGACACGTAAACCAACAATCTTGATAGTTAGTCAAACATGTCCTCGGCTGACTCCTGAACCCTCCTTACAGCTAGACTTTAAAAACCCTAAACCCTAAACCCTTTAGCCTACTCATTATAGTTCATGTAGAAGCCCCAAAAAGTCAAAGTCCCAAGACGCCAAGTCAGTTCCGAGCAGAATTCTAACAGCTGCAGGCATCAGCCTTTTGCCTCAAATTCCCGGGTCTGTTTTGGGTTCAGGGTGTACTTGGAGGATCATGGGACTTAGTAAGTATGGTTCTAAGTACCTTAATTGGGGTTATAAGTAGTTCTAAGTATAGTTACTCTAATAATAACCTTAGTTACTAAGTCCCATGATCCTGTAAGTAGGGTTTAGGGATCTAGAACCTGAGGGAAACGCACCACCATTTAGCCCCGAAGCCTCTGACATCATAATGGTTTAGGGTTTAGGGTTTAGGGTTTAGGGTTTAGGGTTTAGAAGGGTGTCCCCATCC
>CAJNDV010012958.1:0-44515 GCA_905221635.1 Symbiodinium sp. CCMP2456
CGATCGTGGGAGCAGCGGGCCGTAGGCCCGCAGATCGTCAGTGCTCAAAAGTAACGAATTCTGACCTATGTCTCGAACATGGGCCTGTAGCTATCACAGAGTGGGAGCTGACAACACCCTCCCCAGAGAGAGGAAAAGTTCTTCAAACAGTCGCTTGCAGCGTGAAATTGTAAGGATGGACCGCCACTTATGTGTTATGTCAGGTTGTATGCATGCTGACGTGCTGGCATTTGTGCGGCACCTGACAGAGTTCTATCAAGAGTAAGCTTGCAGTGAAATCGCTACCGCTGTCCAACGTACACTAATGTAAACGATTTCTCCAAAGTCCTGACAACATGGGATGAAGCAGGCTGTTTGCATGTCGAAAGATTCAAAGCCCTAGCATTGTTAACCTGCCCATGTCCGTGTTTCGAAAGAAAAAGTTTTATCCAGTGTTTGCACCTCTTCAAGAGAAGATGCAATGGCTCAGGCACGCGCTGTTGTCGATCGTAGAAACACAAAGCACCAGATCGCAGATGCTCGTCGCGTCACAGAACAAGATGCCACTGTTTGCTATATGAAGCAGACATTAGCCCAGTGACCACATATGTTAGTGTGTGTGTTAGTGTACGTGTAGATGATTTCTCAACATGGTGATGGCTCCTGTATCTGGTCATCCGCAGGCCTCGTCAAATGTTCCACAAATGTTCAGCTTTGGCTTATGATCTCATCCAATTGGTCTAGATGTTCTTTACTGTCTTCACCAGTGCGTCACGTGTTCGTTGCAGTGCTTCTCCCCCTCCATCGTTGCAGCAGGGCTGCAAGAAGCAGACCTCTCGCGCAGAATCTAAATTTCGCTGCTGGAAGGACCTGCTGCGCCAAGTCCAGGAACATGTTGATGCCGAGGTCGGCAATCCGCCGGATTGACAAAGTAGGATGTTTGCCTGCTACCCAGGAACTTGGTGTGCGCAACCGGGCCAATCGCGGAAGAGGAGCTGTTTAGGGTTGAGGAGGGTTCAACAAACGAGCATGATTTGAGTTGCGCAAATCTTCCGCAGGAGGTGCTTTCGCTTCTGGAGCTCGAAGCAGAGCCAACCAATTCTGATACTGCAGGCACAGGCTTTTGGCATGCGGACGGCGCAGTCGGTCGGTCTTTTGCATGTGCGACAAAACGTGCGCCAAGGATGGATTCCCATTGGATCGCCCGAGCTCAGCTTGGAGTACTGGCGCGACATGCCAGGCAAGCCTGCGGGAATTGTCTGAAGTTTTTGATGCCAGGGGAGGGAACGAACCAGGCTTTAGCTTAATACCTCGCATCCACTAGGATTGGTGGACTCAGGTGCCGAACCCTCCGGCATGTTCTTGCTGAGAAATTATCTGATTCTTCCTGGCGCCTTCGACTGCATTTCCAATCATTCACTTTGTTTCTGTTTTGCATCGTTCAAAGGCAGAGGCATAGATGCATGCGCGATCCAGTAGGAGGATGTCGCAGCCCTTTCCTAGCACAGGTATCTCACCAGCAATCGCCAGCAAGTTCTTGCACGACGACTGTTCAAGGACTTTGCATTCTTTGCAGAGCTTGCATGCCACATGGTTGAGGAAAGCTGTACAAGAGCACGCTAGGAAGAAGTGGGACCCCTTGGTTGAGACGCTGGAAGATCCGGCGGACGAGAGGGCGCGCTTTAGTTGGTAGGACCCACAGGAAACCTGGAGGTTTTCAGTCTGGCAGGCCTGTGGCCAGTGTAACGGCGACATTGTCTACTTCCGGACAGATGCGCAGTGACTTTGCTTGAGATTGGCTCGTCAGTTCACAGCGAGACTCAACTATTTTTGCAAACATATCGGTGGTCTGGTTTGGAGCACTGCCTTCTTGTTGCATGTTGCATCGCCGACGGAAAATGAGCCCTTGTGGCACCGCCTACTCAGCATGGATTTCGCGAGATGCCTGATGCCCAGAACATTGTACAGTTCAACAGTCCGTGCCTAGTCTCTTTCGTCAGGTGGAGCAGTCACCTGCCACAGAAGAGTACGGCTGCAGGACGGAAGGCGTTCGCCAATGGGCAGAGAGGCCACCCACCTTGTGTATTCTCCTGTAGCTCAAAGTCACCCATTGACCCGTTTTCAACATTTCTGGAGACACTTGTATCCTGATGCTCAATACGGGAGGTTGAAACACTTCCGCCTACGGAGAGCCGTAGTGGGGCATGTCGTTCGAAGTCTGGAGGTTGGATCAGTGCAAGCTGCAAAGCAGACGTAGCATTCCGCATGGGAGGATGGATGCCGCATCTTCACCTATGTTCAGATGGAGGCTACATGCTTTCGTGCTTGTCCTATTGGACCACGTATACATTTCTCTGTTCGTTGAAGGCAACCTCTATGCTGATGTCTCTGGGGCCACAAATAGCTCCAAAGCTTTTTCGAGGCCATCCGCTTAGCCGGTCGGGAATCTCTCTCCTGCGGTGCCACGTCTGCTCATACAGCCCAGTTCTGCATGCGTGATTTCCTCTCGTGCTGGACACTCAAAGGGACTTGTGGTTCCATCACCCGCTTCTCTAGAACTGACATGTCTGATCTTTTCGCAGGCTTTTCTCGAGATTTCGTTGCGAGCGATGCGGGCTTCCGTGTTTTTTGAGTTGGTTTCGCTTGCCAAGGAGAACGGCAAGACGGGGAGGAGAGATTGAGAGGCGGAATACTACAAAAGAGGAATGAACCAAGACACATTGCAGCTGGAGTCGAGGAAGTCGTGAAAACAGCAGGGGAGGAGTGGAGAAGAATGGAGGGCCAGCACATGTAAGCCGTAAGCATTCCGTCCGGTCTGTTTCCCGACTTCACGACTTTGGGTCAGCGCCCGACTAGTTCAGCACAGATGCAGCCATCTAGCTTATTTGGGTCGAGTCCAGGGCTTAAACATCATGATCCTGGTTCGTGCTATGGTGGCGGGATGGCAACGGCAGTGATCACGACTGTAGTGATAGTAGCTGCTGGGGTGGCTGTCTGGCTCATTCTTTCGACGTCGACCCTTCCTACTTCAGTCATCAAACCTTCGTCCCGCCGTTCCTTCCTGCCTGGCTTCCTTGCTTGATACCTGGTTTTAACCAGTCCTTCCTTTCCTTCCTTTTTCGCTGACCAGTGCCTCTTGCGTTGTTATGATTTTCGTGAGCAGTGAGATGATGTTAATGAGAATAGGCATCAAGAATGCCTCTATTCTCATCATCATCATCATCACCGTCACCATCACCGCGACCATCATCATCTTCATTATCTATCTTCATCATCATGAATCATGAGCATCGTCGTAGTTTTCAGCTTTGCGCAGTTAACGCCTCTCTGGGACATGTCTGACTAGGATGCGGGTTTGTTTGCGGTGTAAGCATTCTGGGATCTGTTGGGGTTTTGGGTTTAAGGATTTGAGGGTCCACGGCCTTGAGGGCTCAGGTTGTTTCAGGGCATGGGCTTTTCGGGTTTATAGTATTGTATAGACTTTTCTTATTTCTTTTGTGGTTTATGCTATTTTGTTTTTTTGCCCGTCCAATGGGTCCGGCTCGTACACGTGCGAATGTCGGGTGCATGAATTTCGCGGCCTCCGTCCGTGCGAGTCCACCGTGTCAGTGCACAAGTTCCCCGTTCCGTGCGCCGCTTTTCTGGTGAGCAAATCCCGTCTTCCGGTGCACCACCCCGCCTTTGCCTGTACCGCTTGAGCAAATTACTCTGTGAAGATCCGATCCGTGTGTGTGCAAAGTTGAGAAAGGAATGTGCGGCGACTTCTCTCAAGCTTGCCGTGCAGAATTGGAAAAGGCACCCCTGATGCCTGCTTCCGGAAGATTCCCAGGCGTGTGTGTCGCACGAGCATTCACGAGCTTTCGACCAGGAGCCGCCAGACATTGACGGTGAAGTCGCGGACAACACGGGTGCGGCCGAGTGCTCTTCTTCTTGAGACTGCTCGTTGGTTTTTTGAAAGGTCGATCGGACACTGTCCATGTTCCTCAATTCTTTGACCGACTGGCCTGTTGGTTCTGGGTATGGACAGTATCATGCGGGCGTTGAAACCCCAGATGGGCCAGGACATGTCAGCAGGTGACGAGACAGGCGCCCGTCGTTTCTCTGCCTTCGCGATCTCAGCTTGCGATTTTTTTGCGACTTTCGGAAGGCTCCACGGCATCCGAAGCCGGAGGCTCTGAGGCCGAGCCGCCCAGCGGCCGAGATCCGAAGAGTTTCTGAGCAAAAGCCTCGGTAAAGGCCTCGTCCCACTCGGCTGGCTTGGACTTCTTGGGCATTGTGGAGAATAAGAAGCTCGTGCATGCCTCGGGAGATTCAGACGCTGCCCGCAAAAGTGTCAAGAACAACATCTACCGGAGACACTCTTTATGCAAGTTCCATCGAGGTCCCAGCTGTCTCGGCATTTCGACGCCTTCTCAGGAAGCCGGGTCCTGAGGCCGGTAGACCCGGTAGAGAGCACTCTGCGGCGAGTGCCACTCGCTGTTGGTCTGGTCCTCGTTGCAGAGAGGACTGTGTCCAGGAAGTTCAGTTGTCCCAAAGCTCGGGAACAGACAGCCCGAACCGGCCTAATTAGGTGGGGAGCTTTTGTGCATGGCATTGAGATTCCGCAGTTCAGGACTGGAATGCTGTTCAGTCAGGTCAGAAAAGGGCACGACGAGGAGGGCTAAGGCAGTGGCTTTTGAGGTTTTTGAGTCACGACGGGGGGGTTGCTTTGCGCCGTTGCTTCAGGCTGAGCCGCAGGAAAGTCACAAAGGCCCGGAGCTGCCAAGAGACCGGAACCCTCCCCGCACTCTGCCGGTCTCTTCTGAGAAGGAGAGCCGCTCTTGGAGCGGAGCCTGGAACCGGAAGGCGGCAGGCGGGGCCGAGCCGGGGCCGGTCAGGCTGTAGGCGCACCTTTTAAAGGAGCGCCGGGGGCGGTGCTTGCGAGGCGACGGCGCTCCAGCATGCTCCGAGCCAAAAGCTCAATCTCCGAGCTGCTCGGATTCCGCCTTCTGGCCCCGAATGGTGAGGAAAAGAATCGGGAACGCCAGAGAGGCTCCATGGAAGCCGTGGCAGAACGCCTCGGAGAAGCAGTTCGCCTAAGGAGTTTCTGGAAGCCGGTGGGTCGACTCGCTCTGAGCCCCGTGCTTGTCAGGAGCCAACACGTCCGGGACTCGGTGCTGGAGGCACGGGGCATCGGTAAACACTCTCTATGGAGAACGGGCCACGATCAAGCAGTTAGGTGACGAAGTTCCGTTCTGGTGAGTTGTACAGTCCAGAGATGCAACGCATGTTGGGGCATAGGAGCTTCGATTATGCAGGTCGTCCTGGAAGAGGAGGACGATGGAAAGGTGGCTTGTGCTCCCTGTTCCTGCCCGAAGCCCAGCATGCGAACGACTGTCAGGCCAAGCTCGTCTCGAGTGAGGCCGAGAAGCAGGCCAGAGAATGCTGCGATGCTGTTGCATCCGTGCCTGATGTTTATTCGTATCGATGTTTCCAAGCGGTGTTTTGGACTTTCCTGACGGTGTCAGCGTTGATGCAGCAGGGGCTCTTTCTCGTTTCAGGTACTAGTGGCCTGCACCCGTGCATCCCTCCTCGGTCTCCAGACCGAAACGTCCCCTTCCCGCCCTGGCTCCCCCTTCACGCACCAACCATCCCTAGCCTGCACAAAACAGAAGGAAGTCAAGGTTAAACCAGATGACAGCAGAGAGAAGGATAGAAACAGTTCGCGGGACATCAGATCAGGGCTGGCTGCGCGGAGAAGCACAGAATCGAATCAGACACAGAATCAGACAGGTCCCAGTGTCAGGTCGTAATTGTCGAGGGTTCGCGCTTGAGGGTTTAGAGCAGAGGCTTTTAAGGCTGTGCGTTCACAGTTTAAGGTTTAGGGTTTAGGCTTAAGTCAGCGGTTTAGGGCTTTAAGTTTCAGGGTTTAGCGCTTCAGGTTTAGAATTTGCGGGGGTTTGGAGTATGGGGTTGGGAATCAGGGAATCAGGGCTCAGGGTTTTAAGCTTCAGGGTTTAGGATTTAGCAAAAGTTTCTTGGGGTTTCGCGTCAAAAGATTCATTTGTTATGAGATTGGGGTGGGCAGCTAGCATTTAGGGTTATTGGCGGGGGGCAAAGATATCAGGATTCAGGGTTTTGGGGTTGAGTGGGTCGGGCTTGAGAGTAGGTTTTCTGGTTTTCTCTTTGGGCCTTGGGGTTTAGGGTTCCGGGTTTTTAGGGTCAGGCTTCAGCGTCTAGGTTCACAGGTTCCCGGTTGTGGTTGTGACGTAGAGGGATCATTCAGGGTGTCAGGTTAAGGGTCTAGGGGGTTTGGAGTTCCAGAGGCTTTCTTTCCAGAGGCTTTCTCGAACTTCAGGGTTTCGCTCGCGGGGCTGGGATTTGGGTTGAGGAGTTTCGAGCCGAGGGCATATGGGCTTTCGGGTTTGCAGTGCCTGGGAGTGGGATTCTGGTTGAGGTTTTCTAGGGTTTAAGGTTGGGGTGGGGGTTAGTGTTTAGGGTTTATGGCGGTTCAGGTTTCAGGGTTTTGGAGTTAGAGTGTTGGGGCTTTGGGGTCTTTTTAAAACTTTAGGCCTTGATTAAGGGTGTAGGGTTTTGGATGTTCAGGGTGTTCAGGGTTTCGGGCTTCTAGGGCGAGGGTTCAGCGATTAGGTGCAACAGTTGCAGGTTGCAAGGTTTATGGTTCAGGGTTTGAGGTGCGGAGTGTTAGGAGTTGGAGTTTCGAGTCCGGGGCCGGGGCTTTTCATTTTCGGGGATCCAATCCCTGGTTGGAGTTTAGGGTTTTTCATGGTTCACGGTAAAGAGTATTGTTAGGAGGGGGTTTGGAGTTTACCGCTTATGGTCTTACAGGTCGCCAGGTTTGGGTTCAACATTTCAGGCTTCAGGGTTTGGAGTGTAGGAGGTCGGGGTTGGGCTTTGGGTTAACGGCTTATGCTTCAGGTTTCAGAGAGGTTATTCCGCGTTCGAGTTTGAACGGTTTAGAGCTGAGGTTGTAAGGTTTAGAGTTCCGGGTTTCAGGTTGTTTAGGGCCGTAGGGATTTTGCAGCTGAGACCTGCTGTTGGGATTCACAGTTTAGGGTTCGGTTTTTTGCTTTGCTTTTGGAGTGGGGGGTTAACGTTTAGGGTTTAGCCCGAAAATTTCAGGCTTCAGGATTTTGGGGATTGGGCTTCAGATTGGTTTTTGGACTTTTCCATGTGGTTAGGGTTTCGGGTGAAGCGTTAAGAGTTGAGGGTTTGGCGTGTTTAGGGAGGGGCTTGAGCGTTGAGGTTCTTCAATTTTCAGGTGATAGGGTTTGTGGCTCAGGGCTTCAGGGGTTTGGTGTTCAAGAGGTTCGAGTCTAGCGATCCCAAGACAGTTTTCTTGAATACCTTGACCTCTGCGATCCCCTTTTCAATAGATTTCAATAGACACCCGGCCCCACAAACGCGTCGGCCCCCAATCCGATTAGCCTCGCGGCGATCCGATTCCCGTTTACTGCGATCCGGCCCTGTGATCCGCTTCGCACCTGGTGCGATCTTAGTGATGCAATTCGATTCGTGCCACGCCCCGGCATAATTAATGCCAACATTCAGCAGCTGTAGCAGTGCAGACAACCTTGCACGCACAGCTGCGAAGTACAGCTCTGAGGTGCACCTATCTCAACTTATATATTCAAAGCCTTATTCACAGTTATCATATAGGAGATTTCGCTTGAAGATTCCAGGCGTTGAGGCGTATAGTGAAGCCTGTGGAACAAAGAATGACCCACTGCACAAAGCTCTGCTGGCCCAGGCGTCGGCAAGTGCCAGCAAGCCTTCGGCAAACGTTGCCTCCTTCGGCTCCGAGGACTCGAGCATGCAGAGTGCACAGGGCCCAGAAACGGTCAAAATGCGTGGATGCAGCTTTGAAGTTTTCATGCACCCAGGTTTCCGTGCAGCCTCGAAAGCGGTTTTCACTGCCTGTACCTGCACGCAGCAGAAGGCCTGCCATGCTAAACCCAAACTGTGCGAGCTTATGAGCTTAAGTGCAGCTCCAACGGCTTGGTCAGGAGATCTTCGGCCCGCAGTGTACACTCGGTCGGCACCACGGACTCGGAGGCGCTCAGCGTCACTTCTTGGAGCTTCTTCGGAGTAGGGTGAGCTTATGTGAGCTTTTTGGTTTTGTATATCGCAGCGTTCAGGACAGCATGTCTTCGGCTTCAGCCGCTGGTGGAGTCAATGAAGAGGATACCAGCCGTCGCCGGGAGCTCAAGTGGCATTCACGAGTCACGAGTTCTCGTGTCGTTCCAATGATAAGATCTCCGAGGTCGCTGGGCTTTCGTGGCTGCCTTATCTGTGTCAGTGTTTGACCTTGCCGGCTTGACCGGCTTCAGATCAGAGGCCCTGGACTCATTCTTCGACAGGGCACGTGTTGTTCGTCCCGAAGGCAGGATCACGCGACATCATCGGATTTCTTGCAGGGTTGTAAGTACACAGTTGACGCGTTTGCTTGCGGAGGTTCCTCAGCGGTTTCCACAACCACGGCATCCTCTCGTGCCTCTAGCCCTTGCATGGGTACGCCATCCGCTTCCTCGCCTGCAGGCAGGGTCAGTGCCAGTCGGCTGTCAGTCTGTTGATGGCATGGCCTGGGGTACGCATGCCGAGCCAGGAATCAGGGCAACCTGGGTGCTAGTTCCTGGCTGATGTAGGTTCAGTACGTCCTTGTGCATCCTCTTGAAAGTGCAACGTGTCTTCAGGATCCTCCTCAAAGCAAAAACTTACAGAATGGCCGGCAAGTTTTGCAAACTCGTCGGGACGGGTGGGCTTGATGTCACAGGTGTGGGTGCAGGTCCGGACACTGACTGCACCAAGGCCCTGATCGCGCGGGGTTGTCTTGCATGAGCTTGCAGACCGCTGTGAACACTTTGTGCTACGATTCGAGAGCTAGTACATTCGGAAGCTTCCTGAAGCGAAGTGTGTCCCTCAACCTTAGCCTTAGCCTCTGCAATTCAGTTCACCCAGATGTCCCAGTAGTCTCCATGCAAAACCAACTCCTACCTATCGGGTTGACTGCCATTGTGGGCCGCTGCCACGGAATGCCTTGGACCTGGAAGCGAAGCAATCGAGCCGGATGCTTCGTGGAACTATTGAGTCTCTCGCCATACGAAACCCGAAGCGAAAGAAGCCAAAGAAGCTGCTGAGTTCCAGCAGCCTATGTTTGGCAACTAGTAGTTACAAATACCACAACTTTAAAGAGTCTAGTTTTGATAAACTTCTGGTCGTGACTGCTGACAGTTTCATGCCCTGGATCCGTTCCAGCCGGTACGCTGACTCCAGGTGTAGCCGCTGACGTCTTTGGATGTTTTTTTGCTGATGCCATATTCTGTAGCTGCGTAGTGTTGACATTGTATCTACAAATTGTATCCTGCTACGAGGTAGCATCCAGCAATCTTTGCTGTTCTCGAGTGCGTGTACGATCATGAATCATAGTATGCTATCGCCTTACCAAACGACTACCAGGTCGCAAAGCCTACCTTGGCAGGTGCAGCATGGGCCGTGCCCCCGTATATGGATTCGAGGTTTGGGTTTCGGGTGCACCTGTTTTACGACAGTTTTACGACATTAGCGCAGCTGGTTCTGATTTCATTGATATACGCTATAGCTGGCTGCTTCATGTTTGTGAAGCGAGGTCTTGACCCAACTCTGCAAGGAGACGGCGCAAGAGCCGGACCCCGATCAGCCTAGCGCAGCTTCGAAGCCGTCGGACGAGAGTGCGCCACAAAGAGACTCGACCATGTGACTAGAGGACCCTGCACTTGCTGCACTTCCGGCAACGGAAGAGCCTTCGAGCGCGCCCACCGACCAGGCGGGGGAGAGGAGCGTCTACGCGAGGCGACGGCTTCCAGAGCCATCAACCGCCAACCAACGGACAGGTGGCCACGAGAACGCTCAGAGGATCGTTAATGTCTGCAGAGGCCGGATACTTACAGCTGTTTCTTTGCGTGGTGGATGTGGTGGCACCGTTGCCACGAGTTTTTTGCTTCAAGATTCTGCCTTTCAATGTCGTTTCTGTGACCTAGATCCTCGCCTAGGCCTTCAAGTTCTGCTTCCCTCAGGACTGCTTTCCTCCGGGTGCAGACCACCTCGTCACTTCACATAGGCAGAGTCTTCGTCACTACATGTGGGCATTTCAGGACATTTGTGGAGTCCCGCTGGACTCAAAAGCGGCTCTCAAGGAGTTGTACCAGCCTTCGCAAGCATCGATGCATCAGATGTGAGCCAGAAGTAGCCAGGATCCTGGCTGGAAGCGGTCCTCCAATCGAAATCGCCGAAGGGCCACGGCTGTTTGAGGCATCTGTAGCTTCTCTTCGGACTCTTGGGACTATCTTTAAACCCTTGCAGAAAGGCCTGTCGATGGAAAGCTTCAGAGGGTGCTGCCTTACGAGAGAACAACGCAGGGGAAGATATTCACACCAACAAGGAGCTTCCTCTGTCTGTTCTGTACTGTACCATCAGATCAGAAGGTTGCAACAGCCCAAACTTGTTAATTGCGTCATCGGTTGATGTGTTGCAACCTTCTTTCTTTACGGCTTCAGGTAATGCACAGTGCACGGCGCAGTGCCGCAAGTGCTTTCGTCGTTCGATTTCACTACAGATGTTTTCTTCAGCCATTACAGGTGTTCGCTCGTCAGAAGCAATGCGGTGCCGGAACGGATGGCAGAAGAGATTGGAGCAGCTTCGTGCTGAGCAGCACGACTCACCCCATAAACATGAGCGGCAGACGTTAATAACCTGCAAAGGTTTCCAATCTCGGATCCAGTCAGTCAATCTGTTCTGTCATTTGGGGCCGGTGTGATGCACATGCGGCATGGAAGGAATCTGTGCCGTTTCGCTTGGGCCGTGCCGCTAAGGCCCCGTTGCTCACCAAAGCACCTTTGAAGGCGAAGGAGTTAGAAGGAGACCAAATAGGAAGGAGTGGCAGAGGCTTCGATGAGAATGGGGCTGGGCAAGGTCCTGGGACATGGCAAGTCCACGTCCATAGATAATCCACTCGAAATCGGCAGACCCGAATCGACCCGGATATCCTGGGCTTCGCAGGTCTGCATGTTCCTCCCGTTAGCTTCCTGTGCTGTCTCACCTTGAGCCAGTGATTTTTTTCACTTCTGTGGTCGCATGTCCGGGATGAAAAAAGGCTGCTCAAGGCACCACGCCGAATGGTAACACCGAAGGGTTGGCCGCTACAGTCTGGATCTGTAGTCGCATTGCACCTGCATCTGTCACAGACGCAGACGGCTGGCTCCCAGCGGTGTGAGCCTCACACCAGCCCGTGGGGACATGGAGAGGTACCCCCTGCGACAGCTCAGAGCCACATGAGCCTGTCCGCCCGATGTTTGGCAGGTGGGAGGAGTCCGCAAGTCCTGGGATGGTTTCTCAGTGGAACTGAGGAGTTTACGGTTGCAAAGTGTTGCACCCGACATATGCAGAAAGCAAGGTCGAGTCTGAGTCCTCCGATTCTACCAGCGGTCGCTCGCAGGAGCCACGCACTCTTGTGCACCAGCAGTTTGATTGGATCTGATGATCTGCAGTTGTGTATTTTCTGATGCAGGCGAACAGCAGCTGCTTTTCTTCTTCTTGACTCTCCCGGAGAAGATGAACAGGCCTTGAGAAGAATTACACCAAGAAGTTCGTCAAGATCTCGAAATGCCGGAGCTCTGACACCGGGCAGGCTTTGCTGACTCTTTGTAATCAAGGCGCAGCACCGCCAGCACAGCATCACTGAGTCGCGTGGGAGCAAAACCAGGACACGATGATGCCCAGACAGTTCCCGGCCACAAGCACCGGCTAGCTTCAAGTTTCAGCGGTCAGAGTCCAAGAGTCAGCTTTGCGTTAGCTTTGCATTTCACCAAGCAGCATCTCGAAGAAGCTGGTAATCCAACGTAACTAAGTGATGGCAAGGTCACGGAAGCCACTCTGACGAAGCGAAGGCAGGACTTTGATGCAGGAAATGGCATGCACTTCTCAGGACAGATAATGAGTGTGCGTGTCTTCTGCGCGTGACAGCTTGCGATAGATGTTGACCAGTACAGGGCATCCGTTCCGAACGCTTAGACTGCTTTGTTCGTATAGCTCTCTCTATGTCTATGCAGCACTTGTGATTAGGCTGTTGCCGGAGATCTGGGCCAGTTCCTTCATGACCCATCAAAGATCGCAGATGCTTCTGCCGCAGTCTTACAGTGGCGGGTTGGGGGTGTTGGAAGTCTTGCTGATGCTCCAGTGGTACCACTATCGTCTAATGTTCGAGGCATGGGCCAAGCTGATGACCGACGCCACCTGACAAGCATGTCAGCTTCGCCTTTGTGCATGTACCTGTGAAGTGTGGGTTTTTCGCACGAGGCAGCTGGAGCGATCACATGAATGCCGGTGAAGGTTTTAGACTTGGTGTAATCTGCAAGATCTTAACCAGGAGGTGTTGGGTTGGCACTGATGTTTCTGGGGCCGGGCTCTTCCTCATGCTCTCCCGATATGGATGTGCGGTGCAAGGGCTCAAGATGTAAGGTAGCCGTGGTGGCAAACTTCGGCGTACTGGCCCCAATCTGTTGCTGTTGTGACCGGCTGTTGCTTTAAAATATGATGATCTTCTGTGCTCCAAAGCCAGGCATTGATTCTGACGTTTCTAGGGGCCGCCTACCATGCGTATGGCTATGTCCAACTCCGCAATGCCCAGAAACAGGCCGTGACGAAGTGCCCTGCCTTCAACAGCAGCGCGAAAGACCAGTGCTCTGCGGACAGGCATCTCGCTCGCAAGGAGGAGGCGGAGGACATCATTGAGTCCGAGGACGGCGTACCCGGACTTGCAGCGGCTTTGAGCATGATATGTTTGACACGTTCTGCTTGAGAGGCTTTCGTGCCGACCGTCAAAAGTAAGACGGGAAAGTGAGCTCTCTGACATGATTGCAACGAAGGACTGTAACGTACTGTGCGGCGAAAATTGTCCGATCTAATTACAATCGATACTGTCGGTTGCGGAGCCTCTCTGAAAGAAAGCTCACTTATGACTATTAACACGTGTTCTGTCCGTTTTGCTCGTCGTCGAATTGTTTACCTGTCTGCTGCTCGCTCGATAGTGCGTCAGAGTGGGCGGTCGGGGTGGCAATGCCTTGCTTCATTATCCTGCTGTGATGCTGTGAATCACACCCACCAGGAAATTCATTCACAGAGCACCTGCTTTGGACTTCGTCCGTACGCAACCGCCACGTTCCTAATTCGGGAAACGGTCCAGTTTCAGGTGTACTTCAGCTTGCGAGCGAGTTTTTTCAAGCGCTCCTTGATCTCATGTTTGGTAGAGACACGGCAGTGGTGTCAGGCAGGTCGGCAGAAGGCTATTCGCACCCTGCCGCGGCCGCTCCAAGCTCCTGTTGAGGTTACTTCTTGAAGTCATGGGCCGAAGATTCGCCGGAGCCAGACACATCCCGGGGGCCCGCAATCCAGAGGCAGCCTTCCATCTAAAGCTATGGCTCACAACGAGTCAGGCCTGTCCTTACTGTCTCAATTGTGTACTGCTCCTTCACCAAAGACGAGTTACCCTGCTCATCTGCAGTCCAGGGAGAAAGCAGAGCACACAGATAAGAAGCCAGTACTGTACGTCATGCCTCTGAAAAATGGCGGCGCCCTTGCCGGTTCCGGATCCGCATGACACTGACTTGTCGGCGCAAGGAGCTCAGAAATCAACTTGTGCTTGCGGCGGTAGGATGCAAATTGGGTGCCCCGTTTAGCCTGTAAGGCAAGGTAGATCTGTTTTTTGGCCCGGGGTCCACATGGCTTTGGCGGCCAGCGTGAGCTGCAAGGTTCCACGGCTACGTTGACTTCAAAGACTTGGCTGCTCATGGCGAGTTCACCAAGGCAGTTGAACGACAGGACTGTTCATGCTGCGGGCCTTTTGTCGTTCTCATTGCTGCCGCCGCTGGTGGTGGTGCTGCTGCTGCTGCCACTGCTGCTGCTGCTGCTGTGCTGGTTGTGATGCTTGTGGTGTCGTCTCCCTCCTCGTCATTGCTGTCGTCGATGTTGTCAACTATAGTCATATTGGGCTGCACGAACTAGAAAGGCTGCGAGTACGACCGTACCGAAGATGCTAGCAATGATCAAGGTGATGACGGTAGGTTGTGAAGACGACATCGCTGGTCCTGATGATGGAGATGGTGGTACTGTCATCCTTCCTTCGTTTGGGTATTGCGTGATGTTTTGTGGACATTCTGGCAGCAGGTCCGGACCCTTTGTGACGCGATCCATGGCAGAGTCATCCAGTACCGCTGGAGGGCCCCTCACCAGGAGAAGCTTTGTGAAGCCAAGGGCCAAGGGCAAACTCCGAAGAGCAAGGCATCTTGTGTTTGGAGGACACGGGTCTAGATGTCGTCGGGAAGAGGATGGAAAGTGATACACTCGGAGCGTCGTTGCTTGGAATCTGGCAGCAGATGACCTGTTGTGTGTGTCTGAGTCTTCTCTTCTGAGGTGCCAAGGCCAGCATCCAATGTTTTGGGATGCTTCTCAGCTCCTCGTAGTCAGTGTATCGCTGCCGTTGCAGGTTACACAGAACCGGGGTCGTTTCACAAACGTGCGGACCTCACTGCAAGAGACGCTTTCCACACGCTTTCGAGCACGCCTGACCGAGGAAAGACAAGCCCACCGGAACCCGAAGCATCCGGATTGCCCTCATCCGGAGGACGCCGCGGTCCGCGAGGAAATAGGCAGAGACGCAGCTCGCTGTCTTATCAGGATGCACTCACCGAAATTGGGGTGCTCTCCTACTTGAGGTTGGCCTGAGAGTCTTGGAACGGAGCTCACAGCACGACACTTCAACGCTTTGTTGCAGGCATCAGTCGCATGTGCCTGTCTATCTGCCCGTGTCCCAGCGCCTTGCACACAACGCATGGCCAATGATTTGCAAGTGATAGTTAAGCACAGCATGGCGTGGGAGGCTTAGAATGCTGGGAGCTTTCCGCGATGGTCGCACTGACCTTTTTGTTGCTCCCCTTTGCCTGCTTTGTGATTGCGGTTGAAGACATGGCTCGAGTGGGGCTCTGACTATGTACTGAAACTCTTGCCCGCCAGATACGAATACGCTTCTGGTGACAGAGTTGGTCTCAGATGGCGAGCTCTTCAACCACGCACGGAGCTCGGCAGAAGTACATCTCAGAGCAATTGTAAAGATCGGCAGGATCTGCAATCTCTGTCGAGAGAGAACGAGAGCTGCTTAGGTGGCGAACGGTCGTCTGGGCGCAGATGAAGGAGTGGTGAGAGGTCTCATGTTGCTGCCTTGTCCTACAATTCAATGTCTGCTTGCGGCCAAGCTCCGACAGCCCAGGTGGCAGCTCTTGCAGGGGACCAACTTCCTCCATGCACATGACATTGGCCTGGAGCTTGGAGGGCACTTGTCGCAGCATCTCGCCGAAACCTTCCGTGATGCCAGGCCACAGGGACATCTCACTGGAGAACGTCCTCATCTTTTTTGACAGGCAGAGCGGAATTCACTGGCGACACGTGTGAGTCGTTCGACGTTTGATTGCCAGCCAAAAACAGAAGCGCAATGGTCGGAAGGGGGTGGGGTCAGGGCTCCAAACATGAATGTCTTTTCTTGGTGCAGGTGTTTGAGGCCCCTCCCCTCCCCTCCCCTCCCCTGCCCTCCCCTCCCCTCCCTCCCTTCCCAGAGAAGTATTGGTGGTGCTCGTTACGGGTGTTGGCTAGTCGTTCAAGCCCTGTCACTCTGCGCGCTGTCGTCGCATCTCACATCGCACCGGAGTGGACGGGCTTGTCCTCTCGCGGGATCGGGATCTGTCGAGTATCATGGAGCTTGAACTCCGTCGTTTAGTACTTCATGGGGCATGTAGTCTTCCATGTCCTGCCAGGAACTTTGCAACACTGGTGCTGTCATCGCACCGCATCGGTGCCAGCAAGGACACAAGCTATTATATCGTCGAATCGTAGCCGAAGCAGGACACGCACACACATGTAGAAAAAGAAGAAGATAGCACGGCCGTGTGTTTCTGCACAGCTGGCAACAGCATGTTGCAAGACGGTGCTGTTCGGGAACAACGCCAAGAAAAAGGCCTGAGAACAGGCTTGTACACACAGCAGCGAGAATGCGGGTTGTGATTTACGTGTTGAAGTGGAACATGCCAGCAACCATCCCGACACAGAGTGCACACAACATGTTGCACGCCGAGCCCAAGCTTCGGGGATGCGGCAATGGCCCTCTGGCCTCGGCATGTTTTAAAGGACCTCGTATCTCGACTTATCTCGCAGTTCTCCAACCCAAGAAATCTTCGCGTGGGCGAAGCTCGCAAGCCGAGCAGCAATCGCAGAGATCCGATGTGGTCATGGACCAAGTGAAGACACCAAGACGGGAGAGCAAGGCTCATGGTCAGTGTGGTGTGTGTACCATGTGGAACGCCTAAGTGCTGCGATGTGCTGCGATTGGGCTTCCTGCGCTGCCGGCTGACTTGGATGTTACGGACAACAAGATGCCGCAACAAGCTTGCAGTGAATGCAGTGAGCCAAACTGGAGATCGCGGAGCGCCGCGCACCTCAACTGTTTATCAGGATACGCGCTGAGTGGTGTGAGTATTGTGGGTGCAGGGACCAGTACCACCTTCGACTGATGGATTTCGGACAAGCTGTTCCCTGCTCAGTTTTGTCGTGCAGTCAGAACGTCTGGTCATGGCGTGAGCTTGGTCGCTGAGGTGAGAACCCGCTCAGCCTGCAGGAGTGTGTTCCTGAGGCCCCTGTCGAACTGGAGCCTGCCGGCCCGGGGTCGCTGCCGCTCTGGGAGGTACTTTCGGCCAGCTGGCAAACCCTACTACAGGGGCCACTCGGCGACGAACCACGATCTGCTTCATGCTTCATATGATGAAGATGGAGTCTGAGGCCCAGAGGTCTATATTCCCGGCGAGAATCCCCAGGCGCTATCGTGTTCTGAGAGAAAGCTGAGCTTCACTGTTGGCAGCAAACGTCAAAGAATTCTGCCAAACATGCGTGAGGTACTTGTGCGCTGTCCTGCAGATGCGCAGGGAGGTGATGCTGCTTGTCTGAGACAGCTTTAATGGGAAGAAAATGGAAGAAATATCAGGGTTTCCTAGCTATAGGAAACACTCTCAGCAGCAAGGTTGTTTTCGTCGACAACCTCAAACGGGATGGGAGACCAGATGGCTATCGAAACGAGGCCACAGTTTTTCGGTATGAGTCGAAAGCTGGCTTGACATGTGGCCGGAAACGCAGGTGCGGCTGCCACCGGACGCCACTCCTGGGCAGCCTGCAGCACAGATGTGGTAACAATGTAGTATGCCTTAGTATCCAATAAATCAGGAGAAATGGTCCCAACCTGCAGCAAGGACCTGCCTCGCCGAAAGTTGGGGCTACGAGGCGGAAATGACATTGAGCCGCAGAGCCCTTTCAACGAACTCCGTGAGCAGGTGCCGCCGCTGGACGTGTTTGCCCTCGGCGTTTGCTTTTTCATCCTTGCTTGGCGAGTGCCACCTTGGAGCCGATCTGGCCTGTTTCCAGAATGCTATCCTTCGCTTTTTATGCCTTCAAAGCGCGGCCTTGGCATGTCCCATGTCCTTCCACTCGGCGCTTTTCAGGTCGAGCCCTGCCTCTGGACGCTACTTTCGTGTATGTCCAGCAGCGTGGGCCTCCCAGCCGCTTGTGCTTCAAGACGCCGCGCTGTGAGTCACCGGAAATGTCCCACTAAGATGGAATTCCACCACTTCTCAATGCCTGGCATAAGAGACACCTCTCGCCGGAGGATCGTGGATCTGAGCGTTTTTGTTGCTTCAGCATTAGATTTGCAGTAGGGCGTCGGACAGGCGATGGAACTTGTGAAGGATATGGCGGGAATCTTAGTGTGTCGGGTGGTGTGATTTGGTTGTCCAAGAGTCTTCTGCTTCAGGTTGCGGCCAACCCGCGCCAGAGGCCGTCAGTGCAGGATTGTCTAGCATCTGCGTGGTGGGCTGCTCAGCGTGCGTTGCCACGTGCCCATGTTCTACACACGCCATTTTTGCTCCCGTTTTCGGATCTTTTCCAGGTTATTCCCACTGCGAAATGATCCAGCTCAGTCCTTGAATGGGCTTCATCGCTGTGTCGCCGCACGACCCTTTTCTTGGCTCTGGGACTTCGGTCACTGGCTTTTCAGGTGCCCACGCACCCTGCAGCGACCACTGAGCACGGAGGCTCTGAGAGAGAGAGAGAGAGAGAGAGGGGGCCGTTGCGTCATGTTGCGTCTTCCTCTTCGCACGTGCTTCCGAGGTGCTGCTTCGTCAACTGTTCCTGCGGATGATATGGTGACCGAAATGGCTCGGATGGACTTGGGCGCACCCTGCCTGGTACAGGTTCTTTTTCCGGCACAGAATCGGACTTACGACTGCGGTTCCCTTTTTTTTTTTTACAACATGAAGGTTGTCAAGGACGTAGGTCAAATTGTGAGTTTTTCTGTCTGCACTTTTTCTGACGCGGGGTGCACGCGTGCGTGCATCTGGGTGAGATCTGAGCGTACTGCACTCCATGTTTCGCTGTTTGTGATTTGTGTACATGCATGTCAGCAACTGTGCTCACAGGGCTAGCTAGTGTGTCTTGCGGGCAAGACATGTGTTGCCTGTTGTGTTTCAATGTATGCATCACTTTAGATGGTTGGGGCACGTCGTGTGGACTTGGCCTGTCCGACTTCGGCCCATTTTCGCTTCTCCCACCCTCCACAACCCTCGAAAATGAGGTCAGGGGGGGGGATCATGTGCGACTAGACCTGGCGACTGTGTCATGGTCCAGGGGGCGAGTGTGCCTCCCTAGTTGTGGACGTCTAGATTTTGTGCCGACCACCATTCAGCAAAACATATCAAAGAATGTCTCCTTGGGCAGGGCTGGGTTTTCGCTTATTCAAGTACAGGGAAGATCTCTGCAGGCAAGACTCAGCGATGAAGCAGCCAATCGCCTTGGAGTTGCGATTGGGGAGCCGGTGGTTGAGCTGCATTTTTTAATTTTCTATTTTCTGGTTTGGGGGGAACGTGCAGATTATTGCGTGGAAGTGTGTCCAATGCAGGAGATAATTCCAGGATGCGTGGGCGTATTACATATCTCCGCGAAGAGGGCAGCAGATCTCGAGTACACGCCCGGCCATCAAGTTCGCGTGAAGGAAGTCGAAAAGGGTTCAATATTGGTTGATCTTGGCGGCGGCGAGGACGCCTGGGTAAATCAATTGGAAGTGTCCATCACGTAGGCAGGGACTCAACCTGTGTCGAAAGTCGGGTGGGGGGGGGGGTCGAAAAGTGCAACTTTCATTTTTGAACCCCCCTGCCTCCAGGCGCATGGGGGATGTGGCGACGAAGCCTGGGTAAATGCCGTGGAGGTGCAGGCGGAAAAGGGGTGGGGACATCATTAAGTGCAATTTTCGTTTTTCAACCCCCCCTTCCCTTCGGGCATGGGGGGATGACTGCGGGTGCCATCGGGTGCCAACTCCAGTGACCTTAGGCACCACAAGCGTGATGCCGGTGACAAGGTCGGCTTCTCTTCGGATTCAGGCTTTTTATGGCTGTTTGGTATCAGAGCCTTGCATGTTTCATGCCAGTTGCGTCAGGCTGCAGACTCTTCGTGTTTGGAGCTCAAGCATTCCTGGGTTAGCGCACTGCCTTGACTTTCTTGCTGGCTGCATTGCTGTGGGAGTGTTGCAGGTGGCTTGGGAGGGTCGTCTGAGATGAGCTTGACAGTAAACTGGGACCAGAAGTGGATGGATCCATATTCACAGGATCCTGCAGTGCACGTCGAGTCTCTCAGCTTCTTTTGAATTCCTGTGGCAGAGGAAGTTCGAAGTTAAAATAACTTGGAGCCGCAAGCCTGAGATCACCTGAAAAGTCAGAACCATAGCGAATCGCACAAGAGTTAATGCAGCCGGCTGGAATCATCAGAGCCACGTGTGGCTAACCTTCAGAATGGCGGCTGTGCCTTGAGCTGGCGAGGGATTGTGGAGTGGACGCCGTCACCGTCTGATTAAGTACAAGCAAGTGTCCGGCAGACAGATTGGAGCATGTATTCGGTTCGCGCCCGCGGAAGAGGAGTAGGCCACTTTGTAAGCACCAGCATGGCGACTGTCGGACACTTATTGCTGCAGGGGTGTTGTGCAACGAAGGCGCTGGAGTGTTGAGTCTAAGTAGCTCGTAGCTGGCCGCAACCACGTTGGACGATGCAGGACTGCTTGTTCTATCAACTGTATAATACTTTCGGTTCACCGAGGAAGTGGGTTCCATGGAGAATAAATATGTCGGATGGTACTTGCAACCAAGGGCGCCGATCTTGTTTCTGTCCAACCTATTTTGATGGCAGATCAGTCTGAGATTGAGTAGTGTCAAGTTCTTCCACAGCCGGCACTCTGGAAGGTGTCTCCTTTTTCAAGGGTAGAGCTTGTTTGTTCCTCCATGCTGCAATAGTGTTTGTCACTGCAGCTTTGAAGACTCATTGTGTGTTTCTCCGATCCTGGCAGGGTTGTACGACTGTTCGCAGGCATGGCAAGGAGGTGCGGCTTTTTACTGCTGATTAGTTGCCCTGGCAGCACCGCGAACGTGATCTATTGTTCAAACGGCAGAGCTTCAGCTCAAGGACTGTGTAGCTTATGTCAATGTCGACGCAGGTCGAACGCTGCAGGACAGTTTCGTAGCCGGGGCAGTGTCACCTCAGAGCATGAACGCAGAAGGCCCTTTTGGTTCAGAAACCGAGAGTGGCTTCCTTTAGCCAATTTTGCCCTCGCGCTGCTGAGAGGGACTTAGACTAGACGGTGGCGGGGAGCCTCTGGATGGCTGAGAGCAAGGCTTTGAATTTGGCTGTTGCTGGGCAGACCTCCGAGGCAGAGCCTGAGCATGGGATTTCTCAGAGAGAGATTTCCATGTAGGGATTTCAGTCTGGAGAAACCAGGTGGAGCTACCCCTCCGCTGGCATCGCTGGTAAAATCTTCTTCCTGCCGTGGGTTTTGCATGATCAACAAAGACATCTTTAAGCCTTTGACATTTCCGATACTTGCCGCTAGTTCCCGAGAGTGGGACGTGCGCATGTTGGACATGCTGGATGCTGCCCAAGATTCCGATAGAACGATAGTAACTCGAAGCGGCTCTTGACATCTCTGTAGGCGGCTTTAGGTCTAGGGTCCCAACACAAAGCCAGCGATCAAAGCCGCAGCCAAGAGACTTCGTACCCATACCCTAGTTTCGGCCTGTTCGGCCACCTGAGCCATGAGCACGTCAGATCGCTTGTACCTGGAGGACGCCTGCCCTACCTTGCAAAGACTTCTGCAAAGGCAGGGTGCGGCTAGTTCGCATAGCACGCGATAGTCGCGGACCGAGGCCACTCAGATCTCAAGCGCCGAGGTCTGCCGGTTCAACTCCTAGCTACTAGACATTTAACTTTAGTAGTTGCTTGGAGAGCTGAGGCTACTAGACTTTCACTCGAAGCCCACTCGCAGTGTCATTGCATCGCTTGGACTCATATTGCCCACTGTAGGGCTCTGGGTCAAAAGGGTTGGGCAATCCTTGGAGTCTTCCTCGGATGGGGCAAGCTTGAAAACCTGTTGGGCCCTGGCAGTTTGGTCGAAGAGCCGGGCGCCAAGCTGGATGACAGCGACTTCCTGGACTTCGAGGCGGCCTTGAAAAGACTCGCACAGAAAGGGCTTGTTTATGGGATCCGGGGGGATGTGCCTGAAATTGCCTTGCCCCTGCAGGTGGCCTTCTCAACGGCGATGGAGGGAGAGACCTTGAAACTCAAGGCTCCGATCTTTCATGGAGAGTTGCTGCGATGTGCACCTTGGCGCCAATCTCACGGGCTCCAGGTTTTCTACGAGTTCCTGGCCAACGTCCTGGAGCACGGGTCCAAGGACCGGTGTTGGCTGTAGGGACTCTGACCTGGTGAGTTGTGTGATATTGTGTGATGAGTTCAAAGACAGGGATGAAATCTGGGATGCTAAACAGATTCAAGCCGGCCAATCTTGTGCAATAGAACTCTGTCATAAAGGAGCTCTTGCAGCAAGTCTGGGCTGATCTTCCACTGCGCTTTGCCCCTGTCTCCGGTTCGGAGCTTGAAGTGGTTCTGAACACAGCTGCCCTGGCGGAGAACCAGGACCTGGCGACTTGGCAGTCAAGAAGACTAGCTCCAAGTACGCCGAGTGGAACTTGTTGTCGCATGCTGCTTGCCTTCTCTCCTTCAGTGCCCTGCCATCTTGCATGGGCGATTATGCGATGCATCGAGGCAAGGCGCTGCGTGCAGCAGGTCGCCACCACCAGGATCTGGCTGTTCCTTGACAGCTTGTCATGCTTAGAGCATCCCTCACTCAGACGGAGCAACTGGGAGGCCTGGGAAGGGAGAGCCCTCGGGTGTCGTAGCGTGCAGGTTAGTCGGACCTTTGGTGGCGCCTTTGCGCTGGCTGCGCGAAGCTGTGGCGACTGGCGACAAGGCTGCCGCAGCTGCGCCGCAGAATGCCCAGCAAGCACGCAAGGACGCTGCTCGGACTCAACATCTGGTGGCAGTCTTGCTTGGCGACATCTGCATCCAAGCTGACAAGGCCATGGGACAGCCGCCTGCGCCGATCGTCTTGCACGTGCGGCAGCAAGAGACCTGCTGCATTGCCAGCTGCTTGGGTGAGGCTTCCGCTCTTGATGTGCGTGGAGTCAAGAGTTGTGGCTCGTAAGGTACCAAAGGAGGATCGCATACTGGTGATCTTGTCAATCCACTTGGAGGACGATGTCGATGTGGCCTTAGGTAGAGCATTTTGCCGCGGCCCGAGCGGGTGCTAGCTCTTTCGCGCTTTTGCTTCGGGTGTAAAGTTGTGTTGTGATGAGTCCACAAAGAAGGAGGACTCTTAGACGCCCCTCTGACGACTCTGAGGCCAGGAATTTGCAGAGACCAACCGATGCTTGCCTTCAGTACCGGCGATGGTTCATACAGGTTTGTTGCTTCTCGATTTTCAAGGCCAGGCCCCGAAAGAAGTGTGCCAGCAACCGAGGCAAGGGCAACGAGTTCTCCCTACCGCCGCCGGCTTAGTGTGAGTGTGAGGCAAAGGGGGTCGTGGGACTCGGATGGCTTGCACGCGACTTGCCCGGCTCGGCTCAAGCCAACTGGCAGCGGTCCTCGATTGTCGGTCCACTGCCCTGGCGCCAGCCGCTCGGAGTCGGGAGCACACAGTGTCTGAGTTCCCGTCCTGGCGCCTGTCTTTTTGAGGAAATGAAGCGGATCGCAGTGCTCTCGGTAGCATACCTGCTGGGTGCCGCGGCAAGCGATGCCGCGCCAAAACAGTACCCAGTAACGAAGGCCGCAGAGACGTGCAGCTCCGTACGCCTTCCCGGACCACGAGAGCTCTGTTGCAGGTTGTCAACTTGCTCAAGGATATGCAGAAGAAGCTCGAGGAAGAAGCAGAAAAGGACGAGGAGGTTGACGAGAAGATGAAGTGCTGGTGCAAGGCTGGGCTGTGATGCTGGTGTTGTCCAGCGCAGCGTGAAGTGCCAATGTGCCCGACTTGGGATTTCTGCGAGTTGCCAGGAGACGCAGCAGTCGAAGGCAGAGACGCTCGGCAGAAGAGACACGTCGGATGCACGGTGTGACATGGTTTCATGGCACTTCAAGCCTTATGCCTTATGCATTCAGTTCCCTCGAGGTCCGTAACCTGTGTAAGGGCGGCCCGGTCTCAGGAGCATCACCAAGATGCAGTCCGAGATGGCCAACCTTGGTGGCCAGATCGACACATCCGCGGCAGACAGCCTGCGCCTGGTGTCGGAGCTGAAGGGTCACGAGGAAGACCTGGCACCTCGGTAGCAAACCCCGCGACGCCGACAGGTGACCTGCTCGATGCGGCGACACCGAGGCCTCCAGCCAGACTTCGCTGGGTGCGGCCGAAGCCCAGCGAAAGAAGCAGCTGGCGAGCTACGAGGACGAAGTGAAGGAGATGGAGGCGCGGTGAAAGTCTTTGCAGCGTCTGCTTTGCAGCGACTCCAGTCTTGACATGCTTGACAGGAGTCGCTCACTGGAGTGAGCGGTGCCTTGCACACTCTGAAAAACAAAGCTTCCTTCCTCTCAACCTCGGCACCTTGACTGGCACTTGCGGTCGCCTACGTCTTCCTGCCCATCCATGATTCTCCCTCAGGCATCGGCTGCCAAGCAGGATGCATTGGAGCTGGTGAAGAAGCTCCAGCGGAAGCATTCCAACATCTTGAATCTCGGGCTTTTGGTACGCACAACGCTTACAAATCGCTGTTTTGTTGTTTATTGATCGGTGCCTGTCTTTTCAAGGATGGGTGTGGTGACGCCCCGGCAGCGGAAGCTGATGCTCGCCATGACCTCGAGGCGCCTCGACGTCGATGCTTCGATGGAGGGCCCGGCGACAGGCCGCGGCCGGAACAGGGAAGCCCCCAGTGCGCTGTTCGGTGCTTGCGCGGAGCCTTCGAGTGCAGGAGAAGTGGTCGGCGTGCTGTCGTCCATGAAGGACGGGCCTCGACTTTCGAGCAGAGAAGTGCCGCAGCCTTCGAGTGCAGGACACCTTCGAGCAGAATTTGAACCGAACGCGGGCAGAGGAGGCAGAGAGCACGGAGACGTTCCAGGCTCTGCGCAAGGCGAAGGAGACTGAGATCCACGCCACTGAGGAGGTGCCGCAGAGTGAAAGCCCTACAACGTGATACGTTCCTGGCGGGCACGTGCATCTGCACGGATGGGCTTTGCCAGGCCATCGTGTCCAAAAAGTCTCAGAAAGCCGAAGCAGACAAGAAAAAGGCTTGGGCAGCCGAGACCCTTCAGGATGCAAAGGCCTACGACTGGTGCTGTCTTTTGTCTGGGTCATGTCACGATGTCGTATGGGAAAGGCCAGCCTTCTCTCCGACCAGCAATTCCTCCAGGATGCCAAGGACCCCTCTGTTATTTCTCCACGTGTGGGGCTTCCCTAAGAGTGAATTGCAACAGGAGAAGTGTGCGGCTCACGAAGCGGAGTATGCGGAGCGTGTGGCTGCGCGCAACGAAGAGATCACTGGGTGCTCGAAGGCGTCGACAGTTGGTGGAGCTAACCCGCAGCATCCAACTCACGTCTTCTGCAAGGCCATAGCCATGCTCAGTGATGACTCCGCCCGAGACACATTCAGTCCGCGACTAATGCCAAACTGTTTGCATGGATCGCATCCAGCCAGCAGCCGCGATGCATGGCTTTACGGCAGGCCGAACTTTCAATGCTGGCGCCATGTTCCTCCAAGTGGACGCCAGCAAAGAGCACCGGGTGGCTGCGAGCGAGACCCTGACGGAGGCAGCCGCCAAGTTGCACGACTCCCGGTCTTGGCCTCGGCTTTCGGTGCTCGGTGCCACCAGGTATTTCTTTCTTCAGGGGCCCAGTTGCTCACTCCGAGGCTCGCGGCACTGGCGAGGATGGTGCGCACCGACTCGCTGGATGCGGTCAAGAAGGCTGTGGCACAAATGATTCTTCAAGACTTCGAGCAAGTATCACGCCCCAGGAAATCGACAAGCTGACAGCCCAGCTGAAAGAAGTGCAGAAGGATAGAAGAGAAGATGTTTCTGGAGCCTTTAGAACAATTGGCAGATCTCTCGACTCTTCGAGGACGAGGTGAAGAGCAAGGACTCCTGTGTCCAGCGCCTTCACGAGAACACTCTCGCGACTGGGCTTGCAAATAACCGCTCCCTGTCTTCGCCTGTGATGTGGAATCCCGAGGATACCGAGCAGTCGACGGTTGCCAAGACTCAAAGCGGCAGCAAGCTGACAGGTCTTCAGGCCAGATTTCTGCCCAGACTCGTGAGCGTCATATTCAGGCCATCGCTTGCTTGCAATGGGATCTCTGCTCGGTTGCAAGACTTCTTCCAACCTTGTGGGTCGGTAATCCTTCTAACTTGCTTTAAGCAGATGGCGAAGCACACGTGGCTACACCTCACGAGCGCAGAGTTTTTTCCGTCAGAGACGTTGTGACGTTCGTCCTGAAGGACCTGGCAGCAACGAGCGACGCCTCGGCCAAGACGCTGTCGATGGAGATCGAGGACCTGAAGTCCGAGCTCAAGACGGCCAAGACCGACATGGAGCTGAGGCAAAACGAGCCCCTAGGCTCAGCCTTGCTCCTTAGGGCCCCACAGGTCTTTGGACTCCTGCCACAACTAAGGTCCCATGCCATGATCGAGGACCAGGTCCGAACGCAGAGGCGAGGGTGCTCGGATTTCGGGATGCCCGGAAGGCGCCGAAGCCGACAATTTTCGGATTTGTGCTACGGGATGCTACGGGCATCTCAGAGACCATCGATGGTGATGGCCAGGGTGATGAGGGCACGGATAGTGAGAATGACGATGATGACAGTCATGATTGTCATGGTGATGGTGCTGACGCGGATGATGAGCGTGGCGAAGAAGAAAGCAGTGATGTTTCCGCCGAAGCTTGTGAGCATTCGTATAGCTTCTTCCTCTTACTGCCACAACGTGTTCCTCGATGGCGGCTGTGGCCCTGAAGGCTTCTAACTCGTGCAGCAGACGTGTTGCACGGGGTGTACGGCGCCAGCCTGCTGCAGGCACAGGGCAGAGAGAGAGGGTCCAGGGCCCAAACTTCTGGGCTCTTGTCGGGCGGAGTTTCTGAGCCGAGAGGAGAAACCCGAAGGGTTCAAAGACTACCAGCGCCAAAGCGGCTCCGTGGGCATCATTTCCATGCTCCACCAGATCATTGGCGACGCCAAGATCATGGAGACAAAGGCGAGGGTAAGCCTCTCAGATGCTCATTCCACGGCTGCAGCGCGCCGAAGTCGTCGTGGGGGAATGTGAATTGTTTAAAGCCGGCTGCCGTACAGCGCCTCGGTGCAGAGCCCAGGCAGACCTGAACGCATCCCTAGCTGACTACGAGGGCTTCAAGGCGGATGCAACGTCTGCTATTGCCAAGAAGGAGAAATCGGGACTCTCGTGAAGCCATGAGCTTCTGGACATGGAGATTGCACAGGAGCAGAGTTTGGTGGACCTCGCCGTGCAGAAGTCTGAGGCGAAGTCCGATGCGCTTGAAATGAAGAAGGAGGCAAAGATGGCATCTGACTGCTTCCGACGGATCCAAATGCAGCGCATGGTTCATGCCGTGCACCAGGTCAAGAGGCTCAGTCAGGAGTTGGATGACCTCTCAGCGACAAAGTCTGCACTGAAAGAGGCCAGAGGCTATGCGGTTTGTAGCCACTTTGGTAAGTTTAGCTCACTTTGGAGCTGCAGGAGTGTGACTTCCTCGTCACCAACTTCGAGTTGCGACAAGATGCTCGCTCCCAGGCCCGCTTTCCTTGTGCTCGAATGAGCTCGAAGCTGTGTCTTTCACGGCACGTCCTTTTGATACTCTTGGATCCACCGGTTTATGTGGAACCGCGTCGACAGCTCGAAAGCTGTCCATGGGCGGCGCACATGATACCACCGACAGCCGCACCAGCCGCGCGTACGCGGCCATGCATCGCGGCTGACGATCGCCAACCTGTTTCCGTGTCCTGCCACATTGAACTCTGGAATCTCTTGGCCGCGCCTATGTGAGCCCTGCTGCATGGAGGAAATTGAAGCTCTACACACGGCGAAAGCTGTGCTGAGCAGCTTGGCTGTAAGTTCGTCGAATCACCGATTCGTACAGATTCGGGCTGCACGGGATTCGAAATGCTGGCGCTGCTGTCGGTTCCATTCTCTGAGGTGGCATGAAGACCGATGGTGAGATCGCATAACTTGGACCGCCCGCATCTTCGACGCAGACGGCCAAAAGCTTGCAGACTCTTAGTTGTCGGTGCTGTTGTATCCTGCAGTGGTGACCCGGATAGACTCTAAGTTGGTTTGCGCAAGCTCCCGAGCGATCGGCTCGAAACATACATGGACTCACACACAAGTGTAAAGACGGACTAAGCTGACTACACTATCATCGCTTTATGCCATTCACTGGTAGCACAGTCGGATGTCAACGGATGGCTCAATGCCATGAAGCAGCGACGTTGCTGCCTCCCGAGACCAAAAGCACAGAGGTGGCCGAGGTCCTGCAGTTTGGTTACTTGCAGCTTGCAGCTTTGTCATCTGACCCCTCTATGCATTCAGGCATGGAAGAGGCGACGCAGATGTGCCCAGTTAGCCTTGCCAGCGCTGCTTATCGCAGTGCCGCTGGTGTGGTGGAGGCTTGAGCGGGACGCGGCTCAGGGACACGACAAGAAATTCCATTGTGGCCAAGCGGGGTTCTGCTGAGCCTCAGTTCAAACGGTGACTGTGCGAGGCATCAGTCGACGGCCAGCTCACCCAAGTTGGAGCCTGTGGCCCTTCCGGACGTACAGCAGCTGAGACTCGGCAGCTTTCGTCTCTCATGGAGACGTCCTTGCAGCATAGTAGAAGAGTGGAAGGTTGTATCGGCTTTGACACGTCTGCAGCACTTGCCCCCATGCTCAGGATCAGCTTGGCTGCTGCTCTGGATCCAGAAGAAGAGGTTTTGCACGCCTTGGGCTTCGAGAACTCAAGCGACGACTTTCGAACCTCGGAAGCCCGGCAAAGACTAGGACTCCTCCTTGTCGGAGCTGGTAGACAGCCATGACGCCCATGCCCGGTTCTGGTAGACAGGGCCCCTGCTCTGAGGTAAGGCGTAAGCTGCAGGCTGCGGGACTGCAGCCTCTCAGGGAGGCCTGCCTCAATCTGCAGCTTCAAGCAACACGGCTGGAAGCCCCTTTCACAGGCCCTAGAGGCGGAGACGGAGT
This sequence comes from Symbiodinium sp. CCMP2456, assembly GCA_905221635.1. NCBI lineage: Eukaryota > Dinophyceae > Suessiales > Symbiodiniaceae > Symbiodinium > Symbiodinium sp. CCMP2456. The sequence goes on from CAJNDV010012958.1 coordinate 28,641, forward strand.
ACGATGCCAGCGCCAACATCGGCGTGGCAGCAGCTCGGCCTCTGATGCTCTGGGGCTTTTCATTCTCGGCAGGGTGAAATAAAAACTTGGTCTTAGGCTCTGGACACGCTGTCGTGAACGCTGTCGTGGCCGGGGCGAACTGAGGTTTGCGTTGTGGACGTGGGCCAGACCTTGTTCCAGTTGGGCCAAGGGCTGCTGGCGATCAATGCAGCCAGCATCAGCTGCATCACTGGTGCCAATGTCAGTCCTTGGATTGCAGGAAGAGACAGGTCCAATTTGAATTGATTAGTTTAGTATTTTGGCATGGCAAGGTTTCCATGCTCAGAGCCCTTTCTCCTGTGTTTTCGAGGTGCTGCTGACAAGCAGGCGCATGCCCCAGGCAGCAACATGTCGTGTAAAATGCCAGCGGCCCATGTGTTGAGGCTTGCAGCGTCTCAGTGTCCTATGCGATTGCAGCATCTCGTCTGCAGTTTGTGCATTTGGCTCCTGCTCGTGCTTGCAATTCTTTCCGGTACATTGCAAGCTTTGAGTTATTCCCTGCCGTGACTGCGTGCCGAGGGAATTGTGTGGGCCGTCAGCTTTGCCACCGACGCCATCTCGCAGTGCGCAGGCTCCTTGAACCTTCAGGCAGTTGCTCGACTCCCAACTAAGTGCAGCTGTGCAGCTGAGCTGGAGCATGCGGGCCCCGTTGTGCTCTGAGGCTTGTGCAACGGATTTGACGGTGAACCTCGGCTCCTGGGCCTTTCTGTCATCCTCCATCAGTTCCATGGTGCTCAACTGCCCCACGAGCCGCTCAGAGTGAAGTGCTGCGTAGCGGTGTAGCTTTCGGAGATGTGTGGAGATGAGGCACAGAACCGCACACGCTGCAGTCGCTATCGAAGCTTGGGCTGCAAGCTGATTTGTCTTCTTCCTTCTCTTGTCGCTCTGTCGAGATTTGTGCAACTATCTGCTTGTATAAGCGTTTTATATCTCTCTCTATCTCTCTCTCTGTCTCTCTGGGTTTTCCGTGGCCGACTCTCCTGACATGCAGCCCAGGATGCTCGGCGGACGACGCTTAGGCCAGAGAGTCTGTGCTTGGCGGTTTTGCATTGACTTAGTAAGGGCTTTCTGGCTGATCCTCACGCTCCAGACTGGGGCCAGCTTGCTTGGAGTGGCGGTTTCCAGGGAACAGGTCGGTGCATGAACTGCACCTTTGGCCTCCAGGACTTGAGGTGTCGATGATGCTTCAGGGTGACTCTGCCGACCACGGCAGAGCGTCAAGTTCTGTTGCGGAAAGCAGAGCCCCGTCATATGGACTCTACGCACCTCCGTCCTGCATAGCCGCCGTTGTCAGTAAAGTCGAGTCCCAAGAAAGCAGGTGGTGCAGATGCCGTGCATGTCAAGAAGCTGGCGCCGGACCCAATCGTGGAGCGAGAAGCGAGCACGCTGGACATGATAGAAGAGATCAAGCAACACAAGGAAGATGAGGCAAGCCGAGAAAGCTTGTTTTGATGAGAGTGGCATTGAGTGGCCCACGTTTCATGATACCGTGTCCTGTGTGAGGAGATCCGAAGTGCGCTGAAAGCGACCTGCTTCTTCGACGTAGGCCATCCGGCCTCATCAGGCTTACCATGCACTGCTTGCAGCCGACAGCAAAGCATACGACACACTATAGAAGAAGACATTGCAGTGGTTCTATCTGGCTTTCCTGAAATGGCACAATGACATCGCCGCGAACTTGTCCTTGTCGTCCAGCGGTGATGTCATTTTACCTTCGCAGCGAGTCATACACAGCTCGTGGCATCCCTGTGTTCTAAGGTCATGCTGCATTCTGGGCGGCTCGGGTCGGCACGAGCATCACTCAGGCCCATGCTGGAGCTGGACCCGATTGTGACGGTGTGTTCGATCCCTCGCCGACATCTCGAAAGTTTGCTGCTTGATGGCAGGCCACTTTGGATTGCACAGAGGCGAACTTCGCCAGTGCAGGCGAGGCAGGAAAGTTTCTCGGCAGGCTAAGGCACCGAGTCCTCCCCTGTGCATCCGTAGACATCGCCATGGAGATCCAAGGATGTCCTGCTCAGTTGATGTAAGCGGAATTATTGGGGCAGCTGCCTTTCTTGGCAGCACCATCGCTCTAACAGTGGCTGGCTGCCCAGCAGCGCTTGACAAGGACAGGAACTCTCCCAGACAAATAGCCCAACTCTAGAGGTCTTTGTGCTCAGACCGAGCCTTTGTCATGTCGCTTCCCTTGTGCTTCTCGTGACATCACACTCTGATCGCAAACCCGTGCATTCCCACCCCATACCCGGACAGGCGAAAGGAAGCTGTAGAGCTGGGTGTTTGTCCCGCGACGGAGTATGCTGGGATGGCGGGTTAAAGTTCTCTTCACCGGAGGCTGGTGATGTGATGAGTGAGTCGGATGACTTGCAGGTACAAGATGCTACAAGCACAAGTTGCATAAGCATATCCGCTTGTGTCTCCGAAGGACGTCAGCAACACGCTGTGTGCAGCTGCTATCATTGACACCGCAACATGGCGAAAGGACTTGGATTGTCCTGGCAGTTGCCTGTGAAACAGACGCATTGAGATTGTGCCCGACATCGAGTCATGCGCCTATTTCTGAAACCAAGGTTGGAGTGGTTGGATACCTGGCCCAATCCTTCTCCAGCATCGGGTCAACCTGTCACAAGCTCGCTCAGCATGTGTGATCTATGCTGTCAAAAGTCAGTGCATCCCGACTCCAATGCGGGTTGGACTTTGAGGCCAACGTGTCTCTCGTAGCTGTTGTGTGGGCGTCTGTCTAGCCGTCAAAGCACGCCGCGCAAAGAAGACTCTGACATTGATGCCTTATGCTTCTCTGTCGGTGCAAGGGTTTGGTCCCGTGCTCTCTGGTGAACCGGTGTCCGAGTTTCACATCGGTGCTCACGGTGTTCTCAGGTGCTCCTTCCACGAGGCCAAGGACAAAGACATGTTGAGCAACTTGCGAGGCAGCGGCACTCTGGCGCACGCGTTGATTTGTGTTTCATGTTGAGACGGGAGTCTGCCCAAGAGGTTTGAACGTCAGCACAAACCCCAATGTGGGCTGGCTAACCCTGACGCTGACTGACCAGTTGGAGCCTCATGCTTCACAGCAGCCACAAGCGAGAGACATTTAAGTTGAAGCGTAGCCAGTCTGTAGTCATTCCAGCATGTGGAGGCGTAGAGCTGCAAGAAGAGCATCCCCTGTAAATCTGGTTGTTACCGTCTATCTTGTTTATGGAAGTTGCGTGATTTTGCTTGGGGCTCCATTAGAACAGCCATGTTACGTCATTTCGTTTGTCTTGCCCAGCTGGGCGAGGTCATTGAAGGCCGACGGCGGTTTACTTAATTGCCTTCTCACAGCGTTATAAGAAATTGTAAGACTGATGCTTCTTTTTCCGTGGCCTGTAACGGGTTCCACGATAGTGAGGCTGGAGTAGGTGTCATCAGGGCGGCGATAGGTGCCGCCCTGGAGAGGGAAACACATCCTGATGGCATTCCTCCGTATGTCATACTTGTGCAGGGACTTTGGGAATAATGTTGCATTTCCTTCGTTCTGTTGCTAGTCTACCGGGGGAGTGCCTCTTTCAAGCAAGTCAGTCCGATTTCCCTCTGCGCGCTTATCACCATGAGCATAGAAGGCTCCGAGACAGTCACACGTACGGTTAGGTAACAAGCTGTGGACAGCAATTGAGGCACGTGCGCGGAGCCACAGAGGAACGGGCAGTTGCGAGCGTGGTGGTGCGAAGCTTCCCAGGGTCGTGCAGTAATCCACGTGGTGAGACGCAGCGGCGCCTTTGAGAGAATTTTGCAAGAGTTGCCAGGAGCGTCTGTGGGCTCTTGCTCGTCCTGCCGGATGCAGAGCTGCTCAGTTTGGGATTGCTCGTTGCAAGCGGAAGCCTCGAGGTCATGACTTTCCGAAACTTCTTTCTCTTCCACCTGCCTCGCCCTTAGTTGGCCTTATAAGAAGTACTTGAAGTTCCTGCTTTCTGCCTTCCTTCTGGCCTGCGCAGGAAGCACACGAAGAGCTACCTTCATTCCAGGCCTGGGCCCGGCCAGCCGGAAGCGGCAGCAGAAGCCCAAACGAAGTCCGCATCCTAGCGCGCGCGGGGGCGGGCGGCGCGGGAGGCTCCGGAAGCGACTTGACCACTGGCAGCAGCAGATCAGCAAAGCTCGTCGACGGCGGGCCCAGGCTCGAAGTGTCTGCGCGACCTGTGCGATGCCGTTTTCCGCCTGCGATCGCTGACTGGAAGCCTTTGGCTGCAGCGGGAAGGGCACTAGGAAAGGTGCACGGCCTTTGAATCCGAAAGTGGAGCCCTGGAAAGTTCTAGCCTTGGGACGCAGTGCACTGGCAGTGCAGTGCCTTCCTCCCTTTTTCTGGCCGTCTCGTCAGCGACTTCTGTCAGGTCCAGCCATGGCCTCGCGTCTTTTGACGACGCTGCTTCTCTGTGCCGTCTGCCAAGAGAGGGCTGAGGGGAAACTTGAGACGCTGTTTTTTGGGCCGGCCGAAGCTTGCAGGTGGCGGCCATGTACTTCGGGCAAAGTCTTCTGGAAGCCTTCGTGGCGCCAGCAAAGCAGGTGACTCCGCTGCCGCGGTTGATCTTCCCAAAAAATACACCTCTGGTGTCGAGGCATCGCTACGATCACGAGCACCAGCCGTGTCCATGCAGTTTTTCCAGCAAGAGCCGAAGGCTGGCCGGGACTCGGATAGCGAGGACACAAGAATCACTCCACTTGTCCGCAGGAAGCGCCAACTGAGCCGCCAAAAGGGCAACCATCGTCACCGCAGGGCGCTGGCTCCTCGTCGTGCAAGTCGCAGCTGCAATCAGGCTCATCATCTTGTCAATCCTCCCACAGGAGAAGATTTGTCTCTTACTCTTTTCGGGTTTCAAGTCTGAGCAGCTGAGGGGAGTACATCGCCATTATCGTCCCTAGCTCAGCCTAGTGACTCTAGTGCAGGCAGCTGCCACAGAGGCCTTTTGCTTTGCACCAGTGCCCCCGCAGATCGGAGTGATCATCATTGCGGCACCCTTCTTCCTCTTCACCCCGCCGGACGACTCGGTCGAGAGGTTCGTCGAAAAGGAGGTGCGATAGTTCTACCGGAGCCACGGCAAACTTAACTCCTACATGACTTGCGCATCTCTTCCAGGCAGTGTCGGGCATTTCATGAAAAGCTGACGAGGGTTTGGCAGACTTATTCGTTGTATTCAGCTAGCTTGTATAAATTTGCGTCCGAGACAAAAAGCACCAGACTTTTCGCGACACTGCTCGAAAACAGTGATGCTCGAATCTGCTGTGATGACGGGAGCTTGCAGGGCAGCCCGCACTAATCTCCAGCCAAAGCTGACAGGAAAAGCGCCGACTCATTAGCGGCAAGGTTCGGCAATGTGTGGCAACACATGTGATTCTGCTCGTAGGCGACGCAGACTTGTCCTCAGGAGTTCGTGCCGCCTTCTCGCAGCACGGGCGCGGTGTGAGAGCCTGTGCAGTGCGCAGCTGCACGCAGCTTGCATCGCTTAAAAAGCGAGCACTTTTCGGTGCTCTTCAGGCCGCTTGCCTGTGTGTTGTGCTCTTGAGCTGCATGCATGGATCCAGAGGGCACGAGCATCGGTGTCTTAGCTTTTTTTTCCGGACGAGCATCATAGTTTCGGCTCCTCAGTCATGAGTATCGGCGCAAGGCGATTCTGACAACAGTCAATCAGTATTTTCCTGCGGTCGAGCCCGAAGCAATGGTTGGGGCAGAATCCCGTCTGCAAGTCAGGGCATACTGAGGTTTGTCTCAACGACATGTCTCTGGCAATATTTCGTCCTTGACTGAGTTCCATAAGCTATAAATTGGCTGGTTGTGACATTTTGCAACCTGAGCTGGCATTGCATTCGCAGGTTGTCCCTGCCACCCTGTGCTATTGCCCTCGAGGTGACAGATCTTTCGACCCACATACGACAACCCTCTAGAAGCGGGCTCTGATTTTGTGGCACAGATTGGAGCATTGGTGTTTCCAAGGCACCGTTTTGCTGGGCCTCATGTCAGCCAAGGACGGTGCAACGGCCGGATGGCTCTTGAAGCGCTCTGCTGCTTTTCGCGACCGCTGGGTGCGTCATTGGTGTGTTTTCAAGTACTCCCAGGACGCCTCCCGTTTTTGGTGGGGAGTCCCGTGTCCCCGCAACACAGGTCGAGCTGTTTGGGGTCGATGTTTTGCCGCTCCTTCTCAAGAAACTCCGCAGACAACGATCGGAAAAGAAGCCAGAGTGGTAGGCTGCAGCTTCGAGAGGAGGAGGATATCTTGGTTCTGGATTGCTACGCGGACGACTCTTGCAGGCATGGGGATCATGGTGGACACAGTCGTAGACCCGGTGTGTGCTGCGTGAATTTCTGTGGAGGAGGCGTCTTTACCACATCTGCATGGGCAAGGGCGCCCGTGTGCTTCGAATAAAGTCTCAGGAGGTCCCAGCTGTGTGGAGCTCACCTGAATCTGTGAAGCACTGCTTTTGATTCCGGTCATTTTGCTGAGGCCTTCCTGAAGTTCAAGCAGCAACGTCCACACAGCTTGATCATCGATGCGGGAGCTCTACATGCAGCATAGAGTTCTTTCTTGACCTGGTGCAAGCAGCGACTATGCAGGAGACGGGCGCCTTTGTCCCTTTTTCATCTTTGACGCCATCGATGCAAATAGCGACTTGGCTGCAGAAGGCACCTATCCTATACGCTCCTCGGCAGGGGAAGGAGACGAGGATGCCCTGTCGGGAAACTCCAAACTCCCCTGAGCCCAGGCCATCGCCTTTGGAACACCACCGTCACCTCGCAGCTGCAGGTCTGAGAGCTTCGGAGAGCGGGAGCGCCCATGTCTTTTAGCCACGGGGCAGGCGCTGGAGTTGAAGAGAAGGTCCGGCTGCTCCCAGGGGATCCCAGGGCCCCATGGCGCTGGGCCGCGCTTGCTTGCCCTGTGAAGGCGTCACCAGGAGGAGCAGCTGCTGCTGCTCGCCTACAACAGGAGGAGTTTGCACGTTTTTGGGGGGCGGAAGTGGTGCCCCAGGAACGATCGAACGAAGATTATCGATTCCATCTTTGTCCCTTGGCTACCAGGGTGGGTGCCGTCCCCTGAATCAGGATTCGTTTCGCCTCGCCTCACTATTGAAACTCATATAATGTCCATGCTTCCTTGGCAGTTGTACGCTGACCAATATGCCTTGACCCGTTTCGATTCCTGGCTGCATCAGGCTTGTCTGGATCAGCGAAAGGTTGGCTGCTGGCCTGCACTGGCATTTCAGCTCCTCGTCGCAGGGTTTCCAACGAATCCAAGGCACTATTTGGTCGGATGGCTTGCGGCGCTACGCCGAGACGTGCCCGGTCTATCATAAAAGGTAGTTTGCAAGCACGGAGCGCACAGGGTCCACCAAGCGCTCGCCTAATTGTTGTTTGCATCAAACCCGTGGGGAAAGTAATGGGCTTGTTCATGTTTGTCTGTACATGCAAGGTCAGGCTTCTCGGGTTCGGATGCGGAGTGGCAGCACGAGTTTCAAGAGCTCTGCGAAGATCGTGGGTGGAAGGACAGCACTTCCTTCTTCACAGCTGTCTGCCTGTACGTATAGGTACGTGGGCAGGTGGTAACCGCAGGGTGAAAGGTGTCATGACCGTTATGCGACAGAAGCTCTGTGCAGGAGGAGAAGGAGATCAATGCTAGCCAATTCGGCAAGCTGCTTTGCAGAATGCGAGCATTCATGCCGTTCCAGTTCTCGTGTCTGTGGAGGAGAGACTTATGATTTACTTGCTTCCAAGATTCCTCAGCAGTGACACCAGCGTCTCGCTCAAAGAGCTCTGCAAGATCCTCGAATGTGTGCAGGGATTATATGACCCACCGGCAACCGACACTTGGCACTGTACAAGCAGACACAAGTTCTTCGTAGCGGTGTGAAATCCATGACGGCGTCAGCCCAAGGATTCGTGGGTGAAGCAAAGTGTCGTGAGCAAGAACTTGCAGCTCAAGAGCAGGCAGACACCTGTACAAGCCAAAATTCAAAGTGCTCTTTCTCCCTTGTTCTGGGGAGGTCGGATATCATCTCGGCCCTGTTCAACTGCTTGAAGTCCAGAGAGACAGGCACCGTTGATCGGTGATTGCACGGCGCAGACCGTTCATGTTCTGGAGCAGTGCCTTGAGTGTGAGGTCGGATCGGATGCGAAGAGTTGCAGCGCTGCACAGCTGAATTATTCCCTGTCGACTGTGGTTTGGATGGTGACGCTGCCCTCTGCGCAGTGAAGGCTATGCTACCCTGTCGGGCTTCGATGGTGATGATGACGATTGGTCAGAAGAGTATCACGAGCTTTGCGAAGAAAAGGGCTGGGACAAGGCCGCACCTCCAGCTTCCGTGATCACAGCCGCAGCCAGCATCCCTCAGACCCTGACAGGACATCGGCTTAGCCCGTGATGATTTCATGGCCTTGCTGGACGATGAATCGTGGCATGAATCACTCGGTCATTAGGAGAACGAAGCTCCTCTGCTCACAGAGCTACGTGGTTGGACCTCCAAGGACTCCATGGGATCAGACGACGAGCTGAAAGCCATGCTGATGGAGCTGCGGATGCCGCGTAAGCGAGCCAGGACCAGACAGGGAGGCACTCGAAAGCAAGATGGCTGCGGTTGGTTCTCAGACGAGCAGCTCGACGTGCATGAATGAATCGGGTTTCCGAAAGAAGTATCGGATCCCGCCAGGAGCCCACGTCAGCAACAAATCCTGCCTGCAGCCCTCATGCTCAGTGCCGCATGGCGAGGACCTTCGATCAGATGTCCCATTCGGCCAAGCAGAGTGCGGCCGGCCGCGTGCGATCGGAGATTTCCGACATGACGCGCCTCTCGTCCGGACACCGTTGAAGTTTCCCAGAGCACACCCCGTCTTGCGTGAGAAGAAGAAGACCGAAAGCACGGCAATTAATGACGTGCCGTGTAATGACTTTAAAGCAGTTTCTTTTGGCGCGGCGTCCCAGGAGGGGAGCTGGTGAAGGAAGCTTTTGCATCTTTGGATGTGCGGCGGAAGGCGGTGCTCGGCTCCCGAGAGTTCAGGCGGCACTTGCGGTTCTTACGTTCGAGCCATCCTAAGCGAAAGCGCGTCATGTCGTCCCACAGGCGCTATGCAGAGATGACAGGCTACGATGGAGGCGGGGCACAGACGAATAGCGATAGGTGGGTCTGCGCATGAACGCGAGACTCCTCAGGAGAGGAATCTTGGCCTGAGCTCTACAAGGAGCTTTGCGACGACTATGGATGGCAGCCCGGAGCAGGGGTTACACTGGAGCAGTTCACAGTGTTTTGGCTACGTTATGCCTGACGTGCGGCAAGAAACAGGCAGAGGGTCCCTACTGACATCGGATTGGGATGGATTGGGCTCTGAAAGGTCTTCATTGGCGACGAGTCGCACTCGTCAGACGATGAACTGCAGCAGCAACCTGAGCATGTGATTCGGGCAGCGCCTGGGTTCTGAGGCAGTGTGGAGATTTGGAGGTCTAGGGTTCATTTGTAGGATGTGTAACTATTTGTAAAGTTGCAGGAGATACATCCGTAAATGCATGACATGCAGTGCATTCACGAGAAGTTTTGAGCAGTGTAGATAGTTGCCATGACATATGGGCGTGGTGTGATCTTTGACATCTGACTACCTTACAACCGACATCTCAATCCCGAAACCCTGTCTGAGATCCCTTCTCGGCTGCCGTTTACATCCCTTGACTGCTGGCTGGAGGTGTCGATTTGGAGGTGTCGATAATTAGCTGCTGTGCACCTAGCAGCATGTCAAGACAGCCTAGCCGTTTTGTGGACGTGGGGCAAAACTTCTTGGAGGGAAGGGTTGAAGTTGCTTTGCTCTCAACCAGCTTGCGTTCCAAGTCACGCTCCTGGCTTATCATCTTCTGTTTCCCAAACCAAGCAAGGCAATACTGTCCCCAACGGGAACCCAGAATTAGACTCTAGGAAACAGGCATCGACCAACAGAGGTTGTGTGGGGAAGCCGTGCGCAGCCAAGCGGGGGAGTGCGGCGGTGGCTTGTTCGGAGCCGTCGAAAACCGAAAACCGCTTGAAGATGGCGAAGCGCTGTGCGTTTGAGCGTTCCGACCCTGGGCCTTGGCGGCCTTGGTGCTCGCGTATCATGGCATCGTCGTCGTCTCGTGTCCCGAGCGTTAGCCAGACAGTTCGCGGAGGTGACTAGACCATTCGCCCATACCAGTTGGCTGCAAGTCCGTGCCGGCACAGATTACATGGAAGGCATCATGCGATTGGCGACTGAGTTGAAGTCTGCATCCCACCCCAGCAGGCGGTCTCCGTTGCAGTTTCCGCCTTGCCCGATGTCATGTGGCATTTTGCACATATCCGCGTGATGTTTGTATGTCGTATGTGTGTATGTATGTATGTATGTATGTATGTATGTATGTATGTATGTATGTATGTATGTATGTATGTATGTATGTATGTATGTATAAGCATCTCGGCTGAAATGACTGGATGGGCCTGGAGGGCCTTCCTACGCCTCGCCCTTTGGGGCCTCCATATCTTGATTTTTCAGTGGTTGCCTTTGGGGCTTCTGAGAGGGCTGCGTGCGCTGAGGCCGGGGCTGACGTTCGATCAGAATAATCAGAGTCATAGGACTTCGGAGGCCCCGACACCCCTACACCTGCCATGGCTCCCCTGGACTCTGAGATCCACGGATGGAACAAAATACCTCGTAACTTCTGGGAGCCCGCGCCGCTTGAGGACTATGTCAGACGTACGGTGGAGCAGCGGATTTACCTTTCAGGTTGGCATCTGCAGTCGCCGCGCCTACAACTGGCCTTCAGGCTCCGCTGCGACAGGCTCTGGAACAATGCCTCCGCCTTTGTCATCCTGTACCAGAGCTGGGTTCTTCTCCGGGATGAAGACCGGTGTGCTGTCTTTGCTGCTGTTATCGGCTTTGATGCTGTGTTTGGCAGGGCGATGCTCAGTGTCCTGTGCCTTCGGCAGAATCCAACTCTGGACGACCTGGACTAGGTGCTGGACAGCACAGGCTGCCAGGGTCGGTCTCCCCGCATCGATCCAGCGACCCCTACGTGGAGCGTATCAGCTGGCTCGGGCCTCATGCAATTGCATCAACCAGATGTCAGTGACAGCACTCTGGACCATATGGGCCCCCAGCTACATCCTGGTCATGCTAATGGCGGGGCTCATCCTCACCCTAATCCCCGCTCTGGCCCAGGACGAGAACACAGCCACCCATCACGACCGCAACCTCCAGTGCCCTCGTATGTTGCTCCGGTTCTCTCTGGACTTACTGTATCAGGGCGTTTGCATTGGTAGCTGTGTGATCCACAGGAACATGTATAGATGGCTCTCCACTGAGCGGGCTCAAGCAGCATCGTTCCGGGCCCCAGGCAGGAGACGGCCACATATGGAGGACAACTCCGATGAAGAACTGGTGGACCCTCTCATCTCCGATGGAGAGTCTGTGCACCCGGACCCCAACGAGCCCAGACGAGGACCACCGCCTCCCATCCCGGTCTTCCCGCCGCAGCGCACCGAGGCTATCCAACGCCTGTCCTGGCAGATTTCCTCGACTTCTCCAGTTGAATGGCACGGTGATCACCTACATCCCCCGCAACTGGCAGGAGCTGACGAGGATCGCGGTCATCATCCGACAGGGCACACCTGCGGACAGTCTACACCCGGACCTCCTCTACGTTAGCGACCGCGGCCCCAGTTCAGAAGAAGGTGATCACCGAGGAGCTCGCCCAGGCACCACTGGCGGTGAGGGAGCTCCTTCCATGGGGGCCACCGTCAGCGAGAGCGGAGCCACTCGGCTTACTGAAGCGGAACTGGACGCCATGCTTGATGCGGCTGACGATATGGACCTCAACCTGGACGAGATCCTGGCGGACACCGATGACGACGCCGCGGAGGAGATCACAAGGCCGACGGCTGCCAGCTCTTCGGCACCCCCGCCTCCCGCTCCGGCTACCAACTCCTCCGCCTCACCGAAGCCACGTGCGGGCACGAGCAGAAAGTGGGAGGCCTACGGGGTATGGATCCAGCAAGCGAGTTGCCTAGTGCAGTCCCTTACTTTCGCGCACTGGTTAAGCAGCATACGCTCCTTTTCCCAAGGCGCGGCAGGCCGTCCTGAGTGCATGGAGTCAAGTGAGAAGCCAGGACACCAGCGCCTTGGTAGACTCAAGCTTTCGTGCGCCAAGCTCCCTTCATGGACTCCCCTTGAGCCACGACGAAGTCGGCTGCACTCCCGACCGCCGATGAGGCTGCAGAAAATGACATCCTGCTCTAGACTCTGCTGCACATGGGTGTTGTACATTCTATTACGTGCTCTATCACATCCCACCTTCAGAATGTCAAAGCGAGCCAGGTACCGGCGCCTGCCGCCCTCCCCTGCACGGTCGGCGTCTTTGCTTGGTACAGTGGGCCACTTCATGCTGAACTCAGCAATTGACCTGACTAGGCTTGCCGAGCACGTAAAGTACCAGGCGGATCTCCTGACTGCCCGGGTCCTGGCCTTACTCATCACAGTTGACGCCTGCAGAGCCCACGGCCACTCGACCTCCGACCCGCCACAGGTGCCCTCGAGCAGAACATCGACTGGAGGCTGCAATGCTTGTGCCTCACTCTACGGTCACCCTAGACCACCGCGCAGGACAGGAAAGCCGTCCCCGCCAAGGCCCGACACATTAAGCACTACAAGCCGTCCGGGTCCCAAGTCCCGGAGTTGTTGCCCATCGCCGAGAACTTTGAAGACAATGTTGCATTCTCTTCTTCTATGGGTTTGTGTACACTCAAGCGTGGCAACAACAGATGCGAGGGTTAGGCTTCCCGAGCACCACGGGAGCCTTGAAGCCACACACCGGCACATACATTTTCATATCAGGGCGAAGCCAGATGGTGACTACAGCCATACCGCCCCACACTCAGGCCAAGCCCACCCAGTTCGAAAAAGGGCCTTCCGCCGAGCCCTTCATCGCGCAAGCCTCAACGAAGACAACACCACGTTTTACAGAGGCAGAAAACTGCACTTGCAACAGCTGCTGCGACAAGCTCGCGACACCCGACCCCCACTCAAGTCTCAGCCGCCAGAGGAGCGACGCAACAGATTGAGGGTGGTGTCTTGGAACGCTGGAGGCCTGGCCGGCCACACCTATAGAGAGGTCTTCACATGGTTGCAAGGCGAGCATGAGGACAAAAGGCCGGTAGACCTGTGCGTCCTCCAGGAAACCGGGTGGCAGGAAGACCTCGAGTTTACGACCTCCCAAGAGGTCGCCAACGCTGCCGACTGGCATGTGATCCACTCAGCTGGAGAGGGCAAGGATAAATCAGGCGTGATGTGCTTGATCAGAAAGACTCTCCTTCCTGCTGACAGTATCAGAACGGCCACCCTGGTCCCAGGTCGTCTACTACACGTTCGGCTTCTCACTGCGGTGCCCGTCGACTTCCTGTGTGTATACCAGCAGGCATGGAATCTGCAGAACACCTCGCTCAGGGGCCCCAATAAGACCGATGCTCTGATCAAACTACGCAGGCGGATATGGGACAAGGTCGACAGATGGCTGGGATCCATCCCACAGCGCAATGGCTGCGTCCTCATAGGGGACTTCAACTCGTCAGTCAATGAAGAGCAGCCCATCTGCGGAGCAGGACTCCCACAGCCAGATGCACCAGGTCATCCAGACCAAGGAGCACTCATGGAGCTCCTGCGGGCCCACAAATGCTGTGCATTAAACACATGGGGCAGGCAAGGCTCGGCCAGCCGCACATATCTCCCCCCCGGTGCTACCTCTTCCAGGCTAGGCACCCAGATCGATTTCATCATCACTCGTGGGAGCATGACGGACACCGTGTCTAAACAAGCCTCAGCCTTTGATGCACCGTTTGTTGCAGTCAGCGGCTGCCGCCATCGACCCATCCAGGCCTACCTGCCAGCCCCTCGGAGACCTACTACGCAGCAGAGCCCTCGCAGACTCCAGCCACGCCAGGTGCAGCAACTACTACGACAGCCTGAATTCCAACTTCAACTACACCAGCAGGTCCGATCGTCCTTTCATGCAGAAGCTGCCCCAGACTGTCTTGATGAGCTCCTGATTACAGGATGGGAGAAGGCCGCCCGGACCTCTCCACCGGCAGCTCAGCACACTGGATCAGGCTGCGCAATAGACCACGATGGCCCCCTCACATGTCAGGTCAAATGTATGTGGTCTCTTCGCGACCTTCTGCGCCGTCTGGGTGAAGACATCCATACTTGGCGGCAGGGACCCCCTCCTGCTGGTGCTGTGTTCCAGGCCTGGGCGACAGCGACCAAGCTGCAGACTCATACCCGAGCACTCCGCAAGGCATGCAGGAGCCGCAAGATCGTCGCCATTGCGGAGGCTGTCAGCTCAACCAACATACACCAAGCTGCCCGCCGCTTTGCTCCCAAGGCACCGCGACGCCGACTACAACTTCGGAAAGCGGATGGCAGTTTGCAGACGCATGAAGAGGAGCTACATCAAATCAGTGAGTACTTCACCAAGCTCTACGATGGGACCCCAGGGACTCACCGCCCGCGCCTCACGCAGGACCTTCAGATCTCCCGGCACGAGCTGCTGGGAGCCCTGCTCAGGCTGCAACCCAGCAAGGCCATGCCGTCGAACAGTGCACCGGCGGCATTGTGGAAGCACTTTGGTCAGGATGTGTTGCCCCTCATGGAGAGGCTCTTTGCACAACATCTGGTTGCCGGATGCCAGGCTCTCCCGGACAGGTGGAACCAGTGCGATATGGTCCTGCTGCCCAAGCCCAACAAGTCACTGCAGTCACCGGCACATCTCAGGCCCATATGTCTCCTCTCGTTCCAAGCCAAGACTCTGGCAGCAGTTCTTGCAGGCCGCAGTCGCCGTTTACCTGGCCGACACACCACAGTTTGCCTATGTGGCCCAGCGCTCACTGTCTCAAGCCTTGGAACGCGTCATCAGCCACTGCGCAGCCGTGAGGACCCTGGTGCAGCAGCATGTGCAGACACCCCACACACGCCGTCAGGGACGACCCAACCTCAGTCTCTATGGTGGCTGTCAACTGTCACTAGTAGACATCACATGTGCATACGATCATGTGCCCAGATGGGCCCTGGAAGCAGCCATGAGGGACGCCCACATCCCCGAGACCTTGATCCAGGCTGTGCTTCTCATACATGACCAAGCCTTTGTCCGCATCACGCACTGTGGGCAGGAGACCTCGTTCAAGTTGCGGAGAGGTCTGCGACAGGGGTGTGGTCTCGCGCCAATCCTCTGGTCACTGTACTCAGGCTGGGTCCTTAAACAGATGCACAGCCCACCGATCCTAGATGTCTCCAAAGCAGCCACTACCTACGCGGATGATCAACATTATGCATGGCTCATACGCAAAGGCCAGGACCTCGAGAACGCCTACCAGGCTATGAAGCACGTCTTCCGGTGCCTTCTTGACAATGACATGCAGATCAGCGTGGACAAAACAGTGATTTTGCTTGAGCTTCAGGGACCGCAAGCCACCAAAGCTCTCGCCAGGTATGTGGTACAGCGACCCACGGGGCCCCACATGAAGTTCGTGATCCAAGGCGCCAGCATGCTGATCAAGCTGGTGACCCAGCATGTCTACCTAGGAGCCGTCATCACCTACCGACGTTTCGAGCAGGAGTCCTCCTACACGAGGCTGGGGAAGATTCTACGCAACCACTCGGTCCCTATGCGTTTACGTCTGCAGCTATGGCAGGGGTGCATATGGCCAGCCATTTTGCATGGTCTGGACTGCACTGGCATGCCACAGCCTGAGCTTCAATCCCTCAACACCCAGCTGATCAAACAGGTTAGATCCATTGCACGCTCACACTCAATGCTGACCAGGGAGACCAACGT